>DWQW01002530.1:0-26441 GCA_018249695.1 Heliconius erato demophoon | reverse complement strand
TGTAGGCTTTATTGAAATTGGCGGCGCCAGGGACGCAATACTCGTCAGTCGCGTTTGCCATTCTCGCGATTCATCTGTTATAGACGTTGTTATTGAGGTTAAACATTTTCGTATTTTCTTTGTTTTCTCATTTTGTCTTGTAACTGTATAATCTGTAACAAAAAAAAACAAATTTCAATTTATCATTCAGTTGTTTTCAGTATCTTCAAGGTCGTGCAGGCGTGTGGGTATGAATATTTATCGTTTGGACAGAAACTGTTGTGATATTAAAGAACATCTTATAATAGCGTCAAGGTCTGTAATATACATACAGAGATGCATCGACGGCACATAATACTATATTTGCCACACGCCTTAAATATGTTTTTAAATCACGTAATTTTAAGAAACTGTCCAAAACTAGCACACTACGCAGTTGTTATTGACGTTTTAATTCTAAAGTAACATATTATACACTACGATACAGTGAGTTCTTTAAAGGAAAGCTTATTTACTTTAGATATAAAAACGTACATCAAATCTTTTTAAAGTAAATAGAAGTATTGAAACATCTAAACTCACTAGACGACTTGGAAATGGATTTACTTTATTGAAAGACATCAATTGACGAATGAGCTTAGTACGAGTATATCCATTTACAGCTTGGCATTCCTTTTATATTCAGTTTTGTAAGAATGTCAGTTAATAGGTTTAGTAACTTATTAATATATATGTCTTATGAAATTTATTAGTATAAAATAAGTATTCAAACTCTAACTTTCATGAAAAATGTAGGTCAGCCTACCTTATTGCTTTATTGTATAAAACTAGCGGACCCGGACGCGGCTTCATCCGCTTGAACTATACGAATATTTATTAAATTTATTTATGAAATTATTTTCAGTTTTCAATAGGATTGGTAAGAAACTATCAAAATAAAATCCTAAATATTCAAAATAAGCCGAAAAAGAATAATAAGTAGAGAAAATTATCATTATTAGAAAAAATACCTAACTAATTAAAATGAACAAAAATTATAAGTAAACGTAATCAAAGAAAAATATTAATAAAAAGTTAAACAAAGCTATATTATCAATATTATCAACGTAAAATAATTATTTAAAAGTATTAAAATTAAAAGTAAAAGTAAAACACCAAATCTGTACTTTAATAAAATAGTTAAAAAATAGATAATGCTATGCGAAGATATATTCAGTCGCCGTGTTTATTTAAATTTCTGAAAGGATTACAAAATGCTCGTTACAATACATGATTTTTTGTTAAACATTTACGCAGCGCATGTCTGTTCAATTTAAAACTTTGATACCATCTAAAATATCCATTTCTGTGATATGCTGTAAAAGCCTAACTATATAAGGCGCACAATGTATCTAACATATTTATCGAATAAGGAATAATACTGTACTGTTGAAAATAGTTTCGCAATTATCCCGTCTTTATCGTTACACAAAAATGGTCACTGTGGCTCAACCTTCAGAGATAAACAAATACTATCGCAGACTTTTTTATAGGTTTTTTAAAGGATATTTTTATTACACATTATTTTTATGTCTCTTAAGGTTGAGTCAGCGCATGCCATGTAAGAGTTCGGGAAACCCATTCTGGGCAACCTTTTGTTAAAACCACAAAATTCCTTGTTGCTTAGTGACGGTTATTATGAATATGGCAGAATAAATTGCATATCAAATTGAAAGATATTTTAATATATTAGTATATAAAAAAATTACAAATATATAAGAAAAAGTAACCTATGTCCATCCCAAGGCCCTCAAATATCTCTATATGAAATTTTACCACAATCTGATCAACGGTTTGGCCCTGATTGCTACAAAGACAGACAGATAGAGTTACGAGTATGGATTAGTATCAATGACAGTGATGTCTAAGAAAAATATACTACCATACTATTTATATAAATTACATATAATTTTATGTATGAACATGAGATGAGCAAAATTTTTGGTCACTATAAGTACTTTACATCTAACTAGTGGAAATTTGAATAAAGCGTGCAAAGAACATTATATAAACTGTGCCGTCGCCTTAGAATAATCTGTTCGAGGAAGTCTGCTAAATATCAACAATTTCACACTAGTATTGAAACTAAAACTAAAGAGTACATTACTATAGAAACCAAAACATGCATTACGTTATTGCTTGTATTATTATTATTACTATTTCTATAATATTACAGGATATATGCTACACAGAATAACTATAAAATGATTTGATATTTTTTTTATAATTTTGAATTCTATAAATTTTTAAGAGTATGAGTAATTTTTTAATTTCTTATAATTTTTTTGTCTGCTGCAATTTTGTTCATGTTAATTTATATTTATTTACTTCTCCGTGGAATAGCTAATGAAAATGAATATTTGGTTCTTTAATGCATTTTATTAATACGATTTGTGAACGCATGTGAAAAGTTTTGGCATGGTTTGATACCTTATAATTTAGGGTACTCTAAAAAAACTATAAAGAAACAAGGTAAACCTTTTTTGAAAGGCTAAATTATAAATATACTAAGTAATATAAAATGTAAAAGGCTAAAATTCCAAAAGAATAACTGGGGTTTTACTTTAATAATTATTTTTTCAAAAAAATGAAACGTGAAAAAATTCTTTACAAACACCTACAGCATAGTTAAACAAAAATAGCTATTTTTGTGGCAAAAATAATAGGATTGAAAAAATTTTGAATCAATTATACACTTATATATAAAAAAATAAAATAAATAAATCAGCTTCACACTGTATCCCGCACACAGCAGGGTAGGCAGAGAGAACCTACCTCGACACCAGAGCGAAGAAATGGAAATACACATTTAAGTAAATATTTCATCTCCTCGAGTGGGGATCGAACCCACAACCGGTCGGTTTTACACTCACACTTTGTGCCCCTGCGCCACGACTGGCCTCTTATATATATAATCTTACAATAATTAAATCCGCTATTGATAAGTAATCATTTTCAATATAACGATGTTTCTATGGGTGTAAATTATCGCCGTAATCAACATTTAAAAGCGGTAGATTGAAACAATATGTTTACATTTTTAGAAAGTTTCTTCCTCCTTTTTTTCTCATAGACCATTCCAACGTCAGATAAAAGGCGTTTGGGTTGAACACTACTTTCTGATGGCGACAAATATTTAGCTGCAATCTTTATTAAAAGTGAAAATTTATATTGTGTTATGTAATACTATTAAAACTTTTAGGTAGATTTATTTCCCTTGAATATCCATTTTTTTAGTAATGATTATCAACGACCGTACTTCAAAAGAAAAATCAGAACCCATAGCACCGCTTTGTTGTTCGTTCCTTCCTCTTTTTTCCTAAATCAGATCCTTTTCCCCAAAGGCTCGTGGAGGTGCCAAGCTAAAATTGACCAATATTCAGATTCATAGTACCTTGCAGCGCAGAAAAAAATAAAACTTCTAAGTAATTCATTAAAAACGTACAAGCGTTTACGTCATCGTTTTTGCTGCATTTCTTTTGAAATTGGGCGCATAATCAAATTTTCTAGGGCACTTCAACTAGGCCTACATTTATGATATTTGGCACGAAGTGAGAACTTACAATACAAAAAAAAGAAAGGTGAAAATTCAGATATTTACATATTTCAGCTTGATATTTTCTCACGATCTTAAGATAAATAGTTTTGACAGACGGGCAGACAGACATACATAAGGATTCCGTTTTTTCTTTTAATATGCTGAACCCAAAAACCATTACAAAGTAGTTTTTGGTAACATTTGCCTACAATCATGAAATTGGTACTCTCAATGGGCCAGTCCGACTCACATTTGACCAGCTTCTTTTCTGCTATCATCTCTTCAAAGTAAATCCATAAAATTTGAGTGGAAGCCACACAACGGCTAAATATTTTTGTCGAAATTTCGGGAAGGGGCTGGAAGAGTATTCTATATTCAGCGTATTGTCGAATACACTACTCGTTGCGAGCATTTGTTACTCATTGTTATACTTTAAAAATATCTATATATTCGATTTTTTTTCTATTCTTTTAATTGGTCCATTTTAATTAATTAGGTATTTTTCTTATATTAAGAGTTAATTTTAGTCACTGTCACTGAATTTGCTTGTTCATATCAATTACTCCTGTATTTTTTTCTGATATTAAGAATTTTATTTCCCTTGCTTGTGCCTACTTATTATTTATTCTTTTTCAGCATAATTTGATTATTTAGGCCTATATTTTTTTTACTTATCCTAATTAAAAGTGACAACATTTTCATAAACATATTTAATAACTAATCGTATAGTTCAAGCGGGCAAAACTTGCTAATTAATATATAATCATAAAAATCAATAAAAATCCTGAAAATACCTATAAAATAAGGTCCTCGTGACACAGTGCAACACTAAGCAAAAAAATAGAAAAATAAAAAGAGTAAGCAAAAAAATAATTATAAACGCGATAACGTGGGTTCGAGCCTCACTTCAACTCGAAGAATAACTTAGTACTGTGTCAATGATCTGGCAAGACAAAGTTCAGGGTTGAGTTCCGCCCAACATGATATGCCTTGAATTTGAGGGAAAACGAATACAGAAGACAATACTTGACCCTAGATTCTGCCTACTCGTTAAAATGTTAAAATAAAAATATATATGCGTATATATCTGAATAGTGTGTTTTGGGATGTTGTTTATCCCCACTCGAAGGAATGGTAATATTTGTTATTCATTTTTTTTAGTAATATATCCTAATATTATGTCTCAATGTTTCAAAAACAATCATAAAATTCGATTATGTCACCATCCAAAATGGTTTTATTGCTAACATCAAGTAAGTAAAGCTATTTATTTGGATTATTTCTTAAAGGAAATAGTATTTTTTCTGAACAAAAGGCATTATCACTTTAAATTATATAACAAATCCAGTAGAAAAATAATGCGAACTTCATTGTTTCGCGCACCGAAAGAGACGAGGAGCGGATTTGAGAGTCTAGCGCTAACCCCGACGTAGGCCAGAGGGTACGAGAAGGCGAATATTCAACTCCCCCTACCATACAGAAGCTACTGCGGTGAGGTAGGATTCATGGTGATCATCCTGCAAGTCATCGAGGCTGCGTGTACCCCTCCAATCCTGAAGGCGACGGTGGTCTGCAATACGCAGACTTTCTATCGAGGCGTCATAGTAAATTTTTTGGTGCAGAAGTTTTCTGCTGGGTTTTATTGAGTAGAATCGGTGAGTGCCACAGTACAGTAGCAAAAAAAAGACTTGTGTCTTCTGGCTTGCGAGCAGAAATGTCTAAAAATATCTTTTGTGTAGTAAAGACAACTAGATTCGAAGTATTTAGTTGGTTGACGCTTCTTTAATGTGAAAATACTTAACAAAATGTTATAAGCCACTTTCACCCCAGAGAATAAAAAAAACATCCTCGAACATGTGTCGTATCTACTATAAAAAGGTTCACGACCGACTGTTTAATTGATATTACCAATTATTATTAAGTTATTAATAAGCAAAATAAAATTCCTTTATTCAACAATCCCTTATTTAATAATTCAAATGATTGAAAGAAGTGTGAAATGCGTTTGCATAACGTATTTAATTCTATGAGGTATATTGCTATTTTTTTTTTGTAAATTGTTTCTGAACTACTGGTTCGATTTGAAAAAATCTACGAGCTACTACTGATAATAGCTCGTTCAAAGAAACAAACTCTTCCCCTTTTTGAATATTAGTATAGAAGTATAGGTATAGATAATATCAATTTATGTTTTTTTTTACCTGATTGAAATCATAAAGAATATCATCGATATGACTTGTGTTTTCGGAAAGTGTGTAAAAAAACAGAGATCAGCCAAGGCCCAAGGGTACAAAGTGCGAGTGTAAACGCGGATGGTTGTGGGTTCGATATTCACTCGAGGAAATTAAATATTTAATTAAATTTATATTTCCATTTTTTCTCTCTGGTGTAGAGGCAAAGCATGTCGTTGATTTCCGCCAGTCAACACGCAATGCTTGCAGAATTCGGCGGAAAGTGGGGAACGGAGTGTCTTAGGCTAGCACTAGGTTCCCTCTGTTTACAATGATGCGTGCGGGATACAGCATGAAACTGATAAAAAATATTAAAAAAAAGAAGTAAACAAACATGTTTGAAACTTTAAAGATCAGAAAATCCATTAATCTTATAAATTTTATTCCATAATATTTTATTATCGGAGTTTCAGTACGGTAACAATACATGTCTATTAAATAAATGCTGCCAAATAACCCTCGTTATCTTGATATTACACGCACTTTTGGATTTGTTACTACTGTATCGTATTACCTAATCAATCGAACTAATGGGACTTCGAGATGCTGGCGTCGGATGACAGTTGGAAAAATTTTCTCAATATTAAAGATAATATCGGTGAATAACGAATTTTGATGTCGATACTGTCATTGAAACCAATACTTCATTTCCGAGAGAATTCTCGTCTGGCTTTTGTTCATCAATTTAAATTATAATATTATTTGGATAAGTCAAAATTTTATGTCAAAGTTTAAATCAAGTTTCAGCAAACATTGTATTGAAATAAGTTAAGATTGCCCATTAAAAGCTTTTGCATTCGCTTACTCCATTTTCTGATTTAACTGTTTTTGAGACCAGACTATTTTATCTTAACAAGTTTCAAATTTTGAACTACAGTTATTATAATGGAATAAGAAATAATGTAATGCCGCCTTAACTGGGCTATTATGGACTGATTGCTTATCAGATATTCCAGGTTTGAAATTTTTATATATCAATGCAAAATGCCAACCACGCTTAACAACATTTGTTACGGCGGCATTTCATAATTTTTTATATTTAGCTGGACTGTTATGGTTATCATCATATACCCAGATCTTTAATTTTTATATGTCAATAGAAAATGTTCATCGCGTTTATCCACTTTTGTTTAACATGATGTGTGGGAGTCTTCGAAATCAAATATAACGTCGATCCTGCAAAGCTACACAACAAAAGCAGTTTCATTCAAATCAATTTAGAGGATGACAGACAAAACAGACAGCCAAAAATCACCCGTTATATTTCGTATTTTCGTAAGAATATTCAACGTACAGACACACTGTTTTATTATAATATGGATTTAAATGTCTATAAAAAAGGGAGATAATACTCGCTCTTTTAGTATATACAATTAAAAAGTAACTTCCACACTTCACAACCATATATAGGAAAATTGAAATAATTGGTGAATGTTTTTGTTTTGAATTAATAAAATTTAAAAAATCAGCTTTACGCTGTATGCCTACGCTGTACACAGCAGGGTAGGTAGAGGGAACCTAGTGTTAAGACACTCCTTTCCTCACTTTACGCCGAATTTTTCGAGCCAGTGTGGCAGAATTCAACACTGGACTTTTGCTTTGGTGCCAGAGCGAAGAAATTAAATTATTAATAAATAATAAAAAATATGTGGTCAGTTCACAAAGTGCGACTGTAAACGCGACTAGTTGTGGGTTCGATCCCCACTCGGGGAAATGAAATATTTATTTAATTTCATATTTCTGTTTCCTCTATCTGGTGTCAAGGTAAAGCGCGATGTTGAGTCCCGCCACTCAACACGCAATGCCTCCAGAATTCGGCGGAAAGTGAAGAACAGAGTACTTTAACACTATATTTTCTCTGCGTTTTCTCTACGTGAAGCTGATTTGATTTTAATAATTAATATCTTACAAACTGATTTAAAAAAAATATAATGTATATTTCATTATAGCTTAGCGTAAAATAAAACATAGTATACATTTCGATTATGATTTTTCTTACTACCTTAACAAACGATCTGGTATAATCACCGACTAACAATATAAGCTTTTTAAGTGTCCAACTTCATTCGGATTTTCTTCGTTTTCGTTATTATATAAAAGAGTTTAACAATAACAACTCATTGTTTGTTATTTAAAAGCAGTCAATTTAGCTAATTAATTATTTTTTTATTTTAATTATTAATTTAGGTACATTACGGTTACGGTACGGTTGGGCAGAACCGTACGAGTATATTTTTATCTTAAATAAAAGGTTTTTATTAATTTTAAAAGTATTATTTAAAATTGACTTAATACAAATTTAGCGGAATCCAATACGCTCTATCTACAGAGGAAATTTACTTACGTATATATTTATATATTCCATATTATATAAGCTTCACACACTGCATGGTAGGCAGAGTGAACCTAGTGTAAAGACACTTCGTTCCCCACTTTCTGCCGAATTCTGGAGGCATTGCGTGTTGAGTGGCAGAACTCAACGCCGCGTATAGCTCGACACCAGAGCGAAGAAATGGAAATATAAATTTAAGTAAATATTGCATTTCCTCGAATGGGGATCGAACCCACAACCAGTCGATTTTACATTCACACTTCGTGCCGCTGCGCCACGACTTTTGGCCTCATTCAAATCAATTCCATATTTATTTTATTAAATTACAAATAAAATGAAACGAAATATTGAAACATATATTTAATTATTGCCGAAATTCAAACCCATTCAACACTCAACTCAAAAGAAAATATTAATCAAATTTAAACATTTCAGTGTACCTAACAAACATGTTAGAATTATTAATTAAATTAGTAAATAAAATGATAACATTATTAAAAAATAATATTTATAGCAATAACTCAAAAAATAAAACTAAAAATAAATAAATGTTGTCATATGAAATAAATAACTGTTAGTCATTTCATCATTCGTACTTATCTTTTATCGATTAGACAAAACACTACAATGAAAGTATGTCCCTGGTCCGACCTCGGTGTCAAAAGTTGATGGAACCCAATTACGCAAAGATATAATATATTACATGTATGTGTATGGGTGTATGTATGTATGTATGTAACACATGTTTATATTACATCAGATAAAATTCTGTGGGATTATAACGTATTATATAGACAATATTGTATTGTTATAAATAATTTTTGCCTTTATGTGTTTCATATTTTTAATTACGTTCTTTTGCAACTTTTTAATTTAAAAAAATAATAAATCAGTTTCACGCTGTATCTGCATACATGCTATTAAGACATTCCGTTACTTACTTTCTACCGAATTTTTCGAGGCATTCCGTGTTTAGTCGCAACTCAACGCCGGGCTTTTTAGCTTGAGGCCAGAGTGAAGAAATGAAAATATTAATAAATATTAATTCATTCTTCCGAGTGGGGATCGCACCCACAATCGTCGCTTTACAGGCACAACTTTGTGCCCCTACGCTTCTAGTATGGTTTGTAAATTATTATCATTAGATATATAGACATGTTTTGTAGAAACAATAATATTTGACTAATACTAAAAATATCTAAAGTAAATATTAACAGACTAAATAATTTCAATAAAATAATAATTAAAATTAAATTAATAACTCTAAAAAACTAAGACACTCCTTTATCGACTTTCTTCACAATTTTTGAGATTTAACGCGCTTCTTGACGTAACTCAATGCTGCTTCAGAACGCGGAAATTGAAATGATTTAATTATTACCAGAGGAGGGGTCGAACCCTTAATTATAGCTTGTACACGTACCGACTGGACTACATGGTGAAACTTTAATTTAGTCTAAAATAAGTGCCTAAATGCAAATTAGAATTGTGTTATTTAAGATTACTACACTTTTTTAACATCATTACAAACCTTTTTGGTTTTTTAGATGTTATATGTATTGTTGTTCTTTTATTAATTTTTAAATGGTAATAAATTAAAAAAGAAAAATACAATTAAACGTTAATTACCATCAAAGTATGTTTGTCAAGTAGCGTTAAATTAAAAATTTAAATCGTGTAAATTAATATATTTTATCTTATAAAGGACTGAAAATATAATTTAATTAATATAATATTAAAATGTATTATCGAATTAAATTCTACGGTTTCAGTTTTAAATGTTTAAATAAAAATATTTGTTATTAACTGTAGTATCTAAAAAATATGAATAAATCGAGATTTTTAATAAACTCTGTTACTTTTTTTATATTAAAGAGAAAATGAAATCTATATAAAGTTACTTGTCACATACTTTTCTGTAACAACTTTCGATAATATAATTTCATCTAAGACATAATTTTCACATAATTCAATAAATATATTTCCGCGAAAAATGTTTTTATTTGAATCTATGATTAGACAATCATGTCTTAGTTTCATAATAATATTTATATATCTAAAATAATATAAATACTATTACGAAACTAAGACAACATAATAAAGATAAAGCACATTATCTATATGTAAAAATTAGATAGTATGTACTCGTAAAATTGATCAAACCCGTTTGTGGTAGCATTGCAAATTAGAACAAGACTTAGTTTAGTAGAGTGAGGCCAGTCGTGGCGCAGGTGCACAAAGTGTGACTGTAAAACCGACTGGGTTCGATCCCCACTCGAGGAGATGAAATATTTACTTAAAATTTATATTTCCATTTCTTCGCTCTGGTGTCGATGTTAAGCGCGGCGTTGAGTTCTGCCACTCAACACGCAATACCTCCAGAATTTGGCAGAAAGTGGGGAACGGAGTGTCTTAACACTAGGTTCCCTCTGTCTACCCTGCTGTGTCACAGCGTGAAGCTGATTTAATTTTTTAATTTTTTTACTTAGTTTAGTCAACAATAGTGTTGCCTTATATGAATTTTAAAATATTTTTTAATATTATTATATATGTCAATAATAATAAAGAAATAATTGGATTATTTGCCTTTCAATTATCAATCATCAATCATACAAATAAAAAATTGGAAACGTGTCTTTGATGTAACAAATACAAAGAAAATACGTAACTAAATGTAGATAAGAGCTTAGCAATTTTGCCTTAAACATAAAACAATAAGGATAGGTAAATTGAAATGAGATCGAGAAAGAGGGTGGAAAGGTGGAGAAATTATAAAGAGTTCATTAAAAATGTATATATATAAAAAGTTCTGGAGGCGGTTACGCAAACAAAAGATTATTTTAGATATTTAAAATTTTTGTTAATGATTCCCTAATAAAAAGTGTACGGACAAAAGAGGGCTATTATCATGTAATCGGTTTCAGTGAATCCTTGGAACCATTAGAACTCGTTACGTTGCCTGTTTCGGTGGATATATATAAATGTAGGTACATGTGTTTGTGTAGAGAAATCTTTTAGATATTGGTAAATGCTTAGTGTAACAACATATAAAAATAAAACTTATTAAAATTTATTTTATTATTTATTTAAATTTCATTTTTGTTTCTCACTCTGTGTGGAGGTAAAGCGCAGCGTTGAGTTCCGCCACTCAACACGCAATGCCTCCAGAATTTGGCGGAAAGTGGGAAACGGAGTGTCTTAACGCTAGGTCTACCCTGCTGTGTGCGAGATACAGTGTGAAACTGATTTATATATTTTTTTTAATTAAAAATATTTTGTATAATATTAATCTATTTATTGGAAATATACTGTTCTGCGGACAAATTTTGTGGAATTATAACCACAGATAGTACCAGTTTCGTATACATTTGTAGCGCACATGAAGCCTCATTATTTCTATATATTATAAATACTTTTAAATCATATCAACAATATCGTATTTAATCCTCTAAGCGCTTGAGAAACATTTTTATCAGTCATAAATATTATAAAATGATATTTTTTGTATAACATATAAATTTTAATATATATCTTCTAAGAGACTACTATTATATGTATATAGGACTTACCAATTGTTCCAGCATGACTAATGTTTGTGTCAAAGTTTAGGGATGAACGATGTCTGTCTTGGAAAAGGTTGGCATCACTTATATTCGTGTTTTGGGTGAACGCGGCGAAATACGCGAGGAAACGTGCGACTCTATCGGCGACGAAGTCCGTACTGCTGAACTTGGTCTCCAGATCTTGCCGCTCCTCATTATCATAGACCAGGTAGCCAATTTTCAATTTCAACATTTTATAATTTAATATTATATACTATATCAAATAGAAAATGATAATAAAGAAATGTTATTTACAAGTATTTATGAAATACGAATGAACGTTCGAACTACACTTTTTTTTGTTATGTGAAAATAGAAATATTAATATATATATATATTTTTTAATATTTAAATATGCTATTTAAATCAACGTTATAATAAAATTTAGAAATATTCGTTTAGCTACTTAAAAATTATATTTTTATACGTCTTAGTGTAAATAAATAAAAAATTATCAGCGGCAAATGAATTGTAGACATAATAAATCTGTTAACGCAACTTTAGTGGATATCGAAAAATTTATTAACGTTTTATATTTATATTTTTCATAATTTATGCTTTATGATTCATCTATGAGCAAAACGGAGCTTACTATAAATATAAAATTTATGGCAAATGCCGTCAACAATTTGTGAAGCATTTTGTAGGATTTATAAATCATAACTTTCGGCAGTATTTTTAAAATGAGCCAATCTTCAATCACAATCAATCATCGATAGATGTTGAGAACCCTGAATGCGAGCAGCGCTTTCTATTTCAAGAATCGGAATTCACAAGATCCACGCCACATCCAATTAATCAGAACAATTAGTTTAACTTGACCCATTATTTTTTTTTATTGAATCGCAAAATGTGGAAAAATGGGCAAAAATTAAAAAAAATACAGATCTATATATCTAAATATACGTCCATACTATTGCCTAGAAAATATTGGTACCTAGTATTCCAAAGAATATTTAGAGAAACTAAAATAACAAATTGTTATTTGATCATAATAGTATAAAATAAAAACAAGAAACCCTTAAAAACTACGACAGATAAATTAAAAATATAAATATAACATAAATTATTTATATGATTTTTTTTATATAGTTCACCTGTTGAATAATGTTGTTTATTATTTCAAATCACAATATTTTTAAAACAATATTATATATATAGCGTGCGATATACTGTACTCGACACCTTGACATATAAACAGTTACATTTTGATGCCTATTTATTTAAAATTGATTTATACCCACTGTTTAACAGAGATATATTTGATCTTATTTCAGATACTACTTTCATAAAAATACTCACAAGGATATGATTATAACCGCGGCGGTTGTGGTTTCGGTTCCCACACGAGGGAAAAAAAATTAAACAGACAAAACGCGACGTAGAGTTCCGCGACTCAACGAACTGCCTAGAGAAAAAACATTAAAACTAAATGAATTTAAACCTAATATTAAGGTAACGCTTCACTATTATTGTGTATTTAAAAATACTTCTAATATTATACTTTAGTAAACAAAAAAATGACCAGGAAAATACAATGAATTTTAAAAATTATTTTTTGTTTTTCATTTTGTACGTTGTTTATGGAAATTTATACAGCGAACACGCCAGCGAACAATATTAAATATTCCATATAATTTTTTCACTTATGCTGCTAGGTGTTGTTGGTGCCAGTCATATTTTTTTTATTATCTTATAATATTTCTGGCAAACAGACTAAGTAGGTAATCTCAGCACATTATTTCCTTCTTTATTTTTTATTTAAAGATATTAAGCATTAGGTGGCAAAATCCAGAACCATACTTCATCTATCCATGTGAGAAAAAAATAAAAAAAATACATTATCTTAAAAAACTGCCGGTTATTTAAATATTAAAGTAATTTTGCATTTCGAGGTCATAAGTGATCTTAAAATACTGTTAATATCAGCAAAGTTATTATTTGGCTCAAAAAATTTAACCTAAGCCAAATAGGTAATAAATTTTGTTCAGATAGTGGATTACCTAGCTTTTTAGTAAACAAACAGTGTAACGTTTTATGAATGCGTGAAGCTATCACGCTGTATCCCGCCGTACACAATAGAGTAGGCAGAGTGAATTTAGTGCTAAGACATTTCCTTTTGCCATTTTCCACCGAATTCTAAAGACACTGCGTGTGAGTGACGAAACTCAACCTCGCGCTTTACCTCGACACCAGAGCGAAGAAATGAAGATATTAAATATTTTATTTGTATCCCGCACACTCCAGGGTAGGCACAGGGAACCTTATTATTTAGTGTTAAGACACTCCGTGCCCCATTTTCCGAAAAATTATGGAGGCATGGCGTGTTGAGTGGCGGAACTCAACGCCGCTCTACCTCGACACCAGAGCGAAGAAATAAAAATATAAATTTAAATAAATGTTTCTTTTCCCCGAGTGGGGATCGAACCCACAACCGTCGCGTTATAGTCACACCCTTGGACCCCTGGGCCACGACGACCTCACCCTCATTTATTTGATTTTATTTATTTCTTCGTGTGGGAATCGAACCCACAACCTGCCGCCGTCTCAGTCATACGCTTTTGCCCCTGCGCAACGACCAATCTTGATTGGACTAGTAATGTGTTATAAAGTACGTACATATATCAGGGGCACCCGCATGGAGGCAATCGATAGTTATAAAACATTCGATCGATTTGCTATATCGATTTAGCTGGCAAACAAATTGTAATCTAACGAGTAAAGCGCTAACATTTTAAAATATTTTTTTTAAATGTTTTTTTTACACATTTTTACCATATATGTTATTATTACCATATATACCATATATGGTAATGCCACGCTAATCTTGATTGAACTGGGGGAACCTTCTGTTTTACCCGACTGTGTCCGAAAGGAGGGAAATGTTTTTCGAGCGTATGTATATATAGTTATTATTATATGTTCATTCCTTTGACGCACTACAGTCAAACTGCTAGACATGTTTTTTCTTACCAGAGCAATGATGATATCAAAAGATAGATTATACAACTTAAGCCTAGTTGTTAAAAACACATATATTCTAATAAGTATTTTTTAACCACCTTTTAGTATATATGAGTAAAAAGAGCATAATTATAGATTTATAATAATTTAGATTCCAGAACCAAAACTTAAGTTAATAATTAACATGGAAAATTTAACACAAATAAAAAAAACATTATAGAGCAATATATTAACACAATAACATTAACATAGTATACATACTTCTCAGACTGTATTACGCATATAACAAGATAAGTAGGGGGAACTTCATGCTAAAAGGTTCCAATCAGCACTTTCCGCCGAATTTTGAAAGCTATACGTATTGAGCGGCAAAACTTTACCAGAGCGTGGAAATAAAAATATGAAATATTTCGTTTCCCTGAGCGGGATCCGACCCACAACCGTCGCGTTACAGGGAGAATTATAATATAGAGCTATATTTAAAAATATTGTTTATAATAATATTATATAAATATCATATATAGAGACCAGAGAGACCAGTCGTGGCGCAGCGGCATAAAGTGTGACTGTAAAATCGACTGGTTGTGGGTTCGATTCCCACTCGAGGAGATGAAATATTTACTTAAATTTATACTTCCATTTCTTCGCTCTGGTGTCAAGGACAAGCGCAGTGTCCTGGCACTCAACACGCAATGCCTCCAGATTCGGCATAAAGTGGGAAACGCAGTGTCTTAACACCAGGTTCCCTCTGCCTACCCTGCAGTGTGCGGGATACAGCGTGAAGCAGATTTTGATTTTGAAATATTGGTAGATTCCCTAAAAAACTAAAAGAAAAAAAAATGGTTGTACAAAATTTTTATAACCAACAAAAATGTTTTGCCTAACTCACTACGACTATCATGCCCAAGAGGATAACAGCTGTGTTCGAATTTTTTTAATTCAGTATAAATTTAAAATATTTGCATGTCGCCGCGCCGTAACATTTTTTTGTATATTTTAATAGTAAAAGTGGATACCGATACAACAAACAACATGTGAATTGCATTAAATAAAAATATTATAATATACATATATATGAACATTGTACATTAGCTAAGTCCTTTAAGAAGGAAGCGCGTAAATATACATATTAGTTTACAAATTACGTTAAAATTTCTGATGGAACATCTAAAAGCAGTTTTTAATTCTTCTTTTTTATTAGCTTCACGCTATATATAGCGTGATAGCACATATCAGGATAGGGAAAGGGAACTGTTAATACACTCCTTTGCCATGTTGAGCGGCGAAACTCAACGCCACGCTCTCGAAACCAGATGTGAAATAATGATAACATTTAATATTTTTTCCCTCGAGTGGGAATAGAATACAGAGTCTGTCGTGCTTACAATTATTACACGTTTGTACCACTGCGCCTCAATTTTGACGCTAGTAAAAACGATTTAGGTGAAGAAAACCATTTGTACCGCAAGTGGTTATGGTCTTAAATCTTAATTATGAAGCCGCTAAAATTCAACTAATAGCAGTATTACCTATATGCGTTTTTCTTTTATAAATTTCATTTTTTATTCTACAAATAACTAACTGGATAGCCGTAACTTTTTTCACATTCATCTCGTTACTTACTACACTGGCCCGATATCTTTAAAATACCAATTCTAATCTAGTCAAGGCACTAAATTCATTGTCATAAGTTGAAATCGAACCTACAAACATCACGTTTAAAATCAGAAGCTACCCCATCACAATCAATCGTGATTGATGAAATCTAAATTGAAATTAATAAATTTTTAATGATTAATTTTCAATGTTTTCTTATCTTTGTAAATAAATATGATACAGAAACTTATTTATATATTATTTTCAATTCACAGATGAATAGAGAAAGTTCTTTTTATATTTTTTTGTTTGTCCAGAACAAAGAACTAAATGTTGATTTAAATGTATAAACGTATCAAAAAGTTTCTCAGTATTACAGTTATTACTGTAGATTTTAATTGGTCTTGTTTGTTAAAGCAAAAATAAATGTTGTTTTCTTTGTCGTTATTTGAAGTTGAAGTACCTACCTATATCGGATTTTACAAAAACTTTTTTAATATTTCACAAAGGATATTCATTTACAAATTTGCTTTTATATAATGAATATAAAAGTTTATATAATGAATAATAAGGAAAGCGCTAAGGCCGTTGTGGCGCAGTTGCACAAGCGTTTGATTATAAACGCGACGGTTGTAGGCTCGATTCCTACTTGGGGCAATGAATTATTATTTATATATATTTTTATCTTAGGTTTAGTAACAAGATAAAACTCAAAACGCAATGCCGCGAAAATTAGGCTCTGCCTACCTTGATATATTATAAGTACCTTACATAATTTAGTACCAGAAAAAGAAAATATCGTGAATATGTATTGAATGTAATGTGGTTTCTTTTCTTCGAATTTAGCACTTTCTTTCCAAAATTTCAGATGTCCCAGACGTTGTTTATATGTCACCGCTAAACGCCCATGATGCTGCACAACTTTTGTTAAAGAACTATATATTTACCTCTTATAGCTTGGTACCTATGTTGTGGTTCTAAATCAGATATTCACTCTTCAAAGTCCTTTATATCCTTTGTCCTTAACAGACTTAAAACCTATACAACAAAAAATCATTCAAATCTGTCTATCATTTTGGAAAATGTACATGTATAAACATATTTTTTACTATTTTATTATAGAAAATTAGCTTCACGCTGTATCCTGCACACAGCAGCGTAGGCAGAGGGAACCTAGTGTTAAGATACTCCAGTCCCCACTTTCTGGAGGCGGAAAGGCGGTGTTGAGTGGCGAAACATAACGCTTTGCTCGACACAAGAGCGTAGAAATGAAAATATAAATGTAAAAAATATTTAATTTCCTCGGGTGGGGATCGAACCCACAACCAGTCGATCTTACAGTCACACTTTGCGCCCCTGTGCCAGGACTGGCCTCACGTATTTATACGTCTTCTTAAAATATATTAAGCTTACATCTCTAGTCCCCTTTAATATAGCGCAGCCCTAGATTCCGCAATCTTACAAGAAATATCTCTAAATAAAAAGAACAATTATTTTTATTTACAGATATTTCTTTAATAGAAGAACATGGTGGTTTATTATTATACTATATGACTACCTAAAACACTGTGGGTGTCTAAACACAATATTTTTATAGTATATACAGAAAATAAAATTTATTACATAGTCTATTAGTTCTGGTCTTTAGGGGTTAAACGTTGGCCATAATTGTATTTAATAGCCACTCACGGTAGTGGGGGATCTGGTCAAATGTGTCATAAAAGTGACCTTGGCTTTTTATTAAAGTGCAAAAGATTTAATTAAGTACGTGATGGTATGGTATTTAATTAAGTAACTTATATATTTGACAGAGTGTTAAAGGGCGATGGTAGTGGGTTCGTTTGCCACTTCCTTGACAATAATTAAATAAATAGATTAAATTTCAGGTAATGTACGTTTTGCTGTCTGTAATATGTACGTACAAATGTACATACTTTTACAAGTATATCTAAAAACCAAAATATTGAAAAAAAAAACTATTTATTTCGGTATTTTGTACTATTCAGCGAAATAAAAGTAATAGGGATGTATTGATATATTTCATATTACTTGTAAAAATGTCTCGTAAATCAAAGGCGGTCCTAGCCATTGATGGAGGTAGAAAAGGGCGACACGACACGACAGATGCTGTTGACGCCTAAACCAGCCGAAATGGTAAGGGGGGTGTTTAATGTCATAAAAATACACACCTAATAAATTAAGTTTCCCCTAATAAATATATCTTTATATAATAGATTTAAGCCATTCCCCAACGAGAGATTCTCCCTTATGAGAGATTGCGTGTAGTTTACATGATATTGGAATTATTTATGGATTAAAAGCTTTCGATTATAGAAAATCAGGTGATCTGTTGACCTACGCGTCAAATCTCAATCAAAATGCAGTTAAAATGGTGCAAAAACGCTTGTACTCTCTTTAGATTGCGTTAACTTAGTTAAAAGTTTTTGTATAAAACTTTTTCCGTGTGCCAAGACTACGGTACGCGGAACATGTTACACTTAATATGTGATCATCCTTTATCATCATAGTCCCTACACGTACTTTTTCATTATTAATAAAATCAGCTTCACGCTGTATCCCGCAGAGGGAGGAACCTACTGTTACGACACTCCATTCCCCACTTTCTGCCGAATTCTGGAGGCATTACGTGTCGAGTGACAGAACTCAACGCCGCGCTTTTGCCTTGACACCAGAGC
Organism: Heliconius erato demophoon; assembly: GCA_018249695.1. Taxonomy (NCBI): domain Eukaryota; kingdom Metazoa; phylum Arthropoda; class Insecta; order Lepidoptera; family Nymphalidae; genus Heliconius; species Heliconius erato. Next base: position 7,464 of record DWQW01002530.1, on the reverse strand, counting down.
GAAGAAATTGAAATATAAAATTTAAGTAAATATTTCATCTCCTCGAGTGGGGATCGAACCCACGACCAGTCAGTTTTACAGTCACACTTTGTGCCACTGCTCCACGACTGGCCTCAATATACAAATGTGTAACATAAAAAACTGATAATACAGCATTATACCTAACCCCTATTTTGTCTCTCTATCTCGCCACCTATCGTTCTTTTAGCTATACAAAAGCTATATCATAATGTATCCTTTTTTAGGCACATATCGCATTTACAAAGTCTGTTTCAGTGTTCAATAGCGTATCAAACTTTTCTAATATCGCTAAGAGGGTGATTTTTAGGGCATTCGCATAAGCTGTAAAGTTACTTGTATAAGGTTTTTTCCATATGTGTGTACATATACGAGTATGTATAATATATAACATTTTTTATATTCTAAAGAAAATATTTTTACCGAAGGACATAGTCTGCAACTACAACTCAAACAACAAAGTTAACGAATTTTTTTTTATAAAAATATATAAATCAGTTTATCTATTTTCAGCTTCACGCTGTATCCTACGTATAGCAGAATAAGCAGATGGAACCTAGGAACCTAGTGTTATATATAATAATTTATATAATTTCTAGGTAATAATTTAGAATTATCACCATACTTTTATTAATGTTATATATGTGTTTTTATTAATTATTTAATATCGATTAATGAACGTGTTTATTTAGTGAATTATGGAAGTTTGATGATTCTTTTTTTAATACTAACGGCTGTATGGGGTTCACAAGTTTTGAGTTTGTTTGTAAGTAAGTTTGAATGTAAAATACATTTAACAAAGTTTGTATTTCACTTTTGAGTACTGTTTTTTCTATTGTAAATTATATAATTATTTTGTAAGTATTTTACATTCTACCCTTAGTGTTTTTCTTTGTAAAATATAATAAATTTTTTTGGGCAGTCCGTGTTTTCAGTTAAATTAATTAAAACATAAGATCTCATAATCTTGATTAAATAAAGAATATTATTTACTTAACCATTTTCCGTGAATCGATCGCTGATTTAATTTGTTGTGTGTACTTTATTACTAAATTTAACCCTTTCTAATAAATAAATTAAGTGCATGGACCAGAATACGATATAATAAAAAGATGGACAGACGGGAGTTGATATTTTACTTAAACTAAACTTTATCATTCATAAGAACAAGAAGAGCTTAATGCTTCATATTTTTAATAGGAATAGCCATCGTGGCGCAGTGGCATAGAGTTCGTTAGTAAATGCGATGGTTATGAGTTCAATTTCCGTTCTGGGGAACGAATTATTTTCATTTATCTGTTCCGGCACAAATAGTGCGGCGTTCAGTTTCGCCTCGCTTCGAATTCAGGTGGAAGTTGGAGAACCGAGTATTTTGACACTAAGTTTCGTCATGAAGGATAAAATGTGAAGCCGAAAAACAACATCATCGTAGTCGGAACGTTACCTATTTGTACTAAATTAAATTTTTCACTGACCATCTTGGGCTTATCGTATTTACTTAATACATTTTCTCCAGCATGTAAATAAAGCTTATAATAAATATTATTTATTTACATTTACATATAAAAATTCTAACTTTCTTTCTTTTTATAAATATAAAAAAATAACATCTTTTTTTATATTGTCTTGGGAATAATATTAGAAAAGATCCATTGCCAGACAGATAACACGATTTAACTCCTTGCCAGACACCTCTTAAACCTTAATAAATTACAAGCGCCTAAGCGGCTAAATAATAGATCATGATAACTTTCAGGACATTACAGGGAATCTGCCAATATCAATTAAAATATTGACCAAATATGGGATAAACTAACTTTTTTTACACTTTATACGCAGTGATTGTGTGTACGTTAACATTAAAATGAAAAATTCTTTTTATATGTGTAAATTAATTAGCCACATAAGGTCATAGCTCATATATTGTCATATAAGATTAGTAGTACATTTGTATATACATTTTCAGTTGTAAAAAAATGTTATAAGACTAGGTTATAAAACAAACGATCAACCTTTTCAAGACTCTTTCAAAATATTTTTGTTAATTAACTCTTTGATGATCCTAATAGAATTAATAATTAATAGAATTAATTCTTTAATTAATTTTTAAAATAAAAAGATGTCCTTTATTGTAAAAATGAAATACAACACTGGGTGACAGACATCTAAAGTAATATCTTACACTATGCTATACAATTATTTATTAAATGTAAAGTTTGTCCAAAATTCTTGTAAAAAAAATCTTTAACTAATCGTTCCCAAGTTGGTACAGCGGTCACGAATGGGTTAACCTAAATTGAATCAGAAAGTACCGAAAAAGTTTTATTTCTTAAGCTTGTTAAAAATAACAAGCTTTCCTCTTGATTCATTTAATAAAAACCAGTCAAATGCAAGATACATGATTCCAATTTCAGGACTGTATACAAACAGGAAGTGCATAAACGTTAACAAATTTAAATTTGTGGACGTATGCATGCATTTTATATAAAATGAACTATTAATATAATAAAAATAATAGTGCACCTCGAGAGTGCTATAGAGCGATAATAATAGTGCACCCCCAAAGGAACGCGCACCACTGTGCCCTCGTGTGTGAAGTGGCAACGAGTGAGGTATTGGGGGCCGTCACCTAACACGCCATGGCTTGGCATGGCATGGCGAGAGGTCTCCACCTCTCGACGGACCTACAAATAGCTAAGTGGAATGTACGACGAGGGATAAAAGTGATGATGAATGAATTATTAGATATGATGGGTGACAGAGATTTAAATGTTGTTTGTGTGACTGAGACCAAGCGAAAGGGCAATGACATGACCGATTTACCGGACAACCAGGACGCTCTCTGGCCTGGCGTACGAACGAGCGGAGCTGTCAAGGGGTAAGCGTGTTATTGTCCTCTCGATATTATTAATTAGTGCAGCGGTAGAATACAAGGAAATCAACCTGAGACTTTTTTTGGATTCGATTAAAACTAGGGATAACAAGAGTTTTCTTGTTAGCGGGGTATGCGCCTGCCTCCTCAGCTTTATTAGGCGAACTCGAGGAGTTTTAGGAGAGTGTCAGAAAAGTTCTACGTAGTGTTAGAGAGAATGAAAAAAATATAGTACGTGGTCATTTAAACAGATGGACCGGAACTGCGCGAAGCGATTATTTAAGAAAGATGAAATAAAGCATGGCAAGATCATAAAGTCTCAGGTAAGGACGAAAGTATGAATTTTACAAGGGGATGATATGTATGTATGTAAATATACTACAAACTTTCATTGCAGTTATAGGGTTAAAATTTTTTAATTAACTCTTAATGATACTGATTGACACTCTTTAATTATTTTTAAGAATAATAATTTATTACAGGATAAATGTAAGAACAAAATACGATAGGTACTAGATGATAGACGTAGTATGTTTTAAATATTCACAATTTATTCCATTTGTTTACCATATCTAAATCGCGCTGCCCCATTTGTCAGTTGACAGTAACTAATTGGATCGACCGTGGTTCCAGATAGGATTGAACCATATTTCAAAATAAATTAAAATTTAACAAGTCCCCTGCAATTCTAATATATATATTTCAAGCATAAATAATATTTCAAGAATAGATACATAAATACTATTAAATGTATATATAAGGTTTTTTTAAAAATAATAAAATCTTATAGTTTTTTATTATTTTTATTTCCTACTAACACTTCTCGTAAAAACATTTTTATATTACGAATATTTTTACAAAAAAAAGTGTCACAGTCAGAATTCCACTAATAAACATTTCTAATCCTTTTTAGAAAAATATAATTTGATTATGTGTGAATCTTTCCTTTTAACAAAATTCTAATAAATTATTAGGTGATCTGCACCTGGTGCGTAAATCTGCAGTAGTAGTTTTCTGTATGTACTGAAGAAACAGTGATTTTAAGATTGGCCTTCTATTACGTGATTTTTTTCTTTCAAATATAAGGCACACTGCGCATTTCATCATCTATTCTCATAGTAAACTAGAACCGGAAAAAAACATTTACAGGCAACCATGTTTATAGTGTTGAAAAAAGGATAAGCTTTATTTTTTTATATTTTCAACATAAAAAACACATGAGTGCAACACCACAGTATATGTGTCGCCATTTTTAAGATTTTTTGTCAGAGATTTTTTACTATTGCAATTAAGTACAACGAACAATAACTTCATATTATTCAAACCCAAATACTCCAAACTGTTAAAGTAATTGCGATGGCGATAAACGCAAAAAGTCCTAATTACTCCCTTTGTGTAGGAGATAAAATGTATGTTACTCGTATATGATTAGATAGGAATAAACGACAAACGTCCACTTAAAAATATAGATTTTAGATATGGACTCCATATAGAAAAAATCGGTTCAGTTCGATGTGGAGTCACCCACTGACGATTCTGTACCAATCATATCATAATTTTGTTTTTTTATTTCGCAACCGCTTAAAAAAATATTTTAAAAAAATACGTTAGAGGGGCCGGGATCTTCTGAATGCTATCTATTTTTAATGCTTAACTTCACTGACCTAGCACTTCTTACTACCTTGTAATACAAGTAAAATATTTTTTAGCTTCACGCAGTCAGCAAGGTAGTCAGAGGGGTTCTAGTGTTAATACACTTCGTTCTAATTTTCCGCCGAATTCTGGATAAATAGCGTTTTAAGTGGCGGAACTCAACGGCGCGTTATGCCATTTCCTCGAGTGGGAATCAAACCCGCAACCTGTTGCATTTACGGTCACACGCTTGTGCCAAAATGCAACGATTGGCCTCTAGATTTAGTCGCAAGTAAAATATTGTAAATTGAAATATTATTTTTCTACACGATTTGTGATTATATACAGGACATAATTGTTGCCACATGTATTAAATTATAAGATATTTATTCATTTGGAAGTTTCATGCTTAGCCATATAAATCAATAACACCATTTAATACAGAGACAAAGGGTTAGAGCGGTCTTTCGATATTAATATCTTAGTTTGATATACATAATTTATCAAAACTTCTATCTGGTCTCCATATATTATTGAATTATAATTCATTAATAAACCCACTAGATCCTTCACTAAAGGACCGGCCTATGAGTAACTTTGCCAATTACAAAATTATATGGCAACACGTAAAAGTTTGGACAGAACAAAGGAAATTAAAGAAATAAAAATATTATTATTTATTGTTATTTTAAGTAACGCAATTAAATGAAAGCCTCCTAAACTGTAAGATGTTCAATTATGAACAAAGAAAATATATATCTACGTTGAATTATGTTTGCCTTGGCGGAATCTTTTCAAAGTAAAATATAATTTAATATTATAATTAATGTGTATTATTAATGGTATGGAAACAAAATATATATTTTTTTAATTTCTATTCAAGTCATGGTTTTGTTGTTTTTACGTAAAATATGCTGAACGTAAAAATGGATTTTCAATTTGATATTTTCTGCATAACTTCTGCATCAGTTGTAACATCTGTTGCTTGTACGTGCCGCAATAAGGGATATGTTACATGTTGTTTCGAGAATCTCCAATGTGAATTTAAATAGATAATAATTAACAACTTTTTTTTCAAATTTTAACTCTATATTTATTTGGATGGTTGGAATATTTACACTATTATTTATAAAAACATAAAAAGTATATGTATTTCTTACTAAATATACATTTTCATAAGCACGTCCCCTATGTATATAGAAATCAAACTCATATTATGAGATAGATATTTTACAGAAGCCACGAATATTAAACCATTAGGAGTCATGCGTAAACGAGCAATAAAGATTTTACAAATTTGAATCGCCAATTTTTGCAAAATGTTTTTTACAAGTTCTTGGATAGTTAAAGAAACACATTACCTAAATTACAATATATATTATTTTATTTGATTCATGATAGTATGAAAAAATGGATTGAAAGTTTTGATCCTCTTAAAGCTACAGGTCCAAAGTTGTTATCATTTTTCAAATCTGTCAGAGTCCTTACAACACAAAAAGATGTTAAAAGATATCTAGAAAAGTAACTTTAAGGATTTGATAGACTTTTATTATCTCGCCTTTTTACTTGTGATGACTCTAGGACTAGAGTCCTAGAGTGGGCGTTAGAACGCCCAATATTAATAATCTATCTCCAACGTCCATCTTCGATTGTTCCATACATTTATCCAATCTAGAGATTGGATAGATATATGGAACAATCGAAGATTGATGTTGGAGATAGGTTATTAATATTGGGCGTAAGTGAATAATAGTCAATTCAGATCCTTAGCAGTCGTAACTATCTTCAATGATCATGCTTATATTTTCTTTTTCATAAGAAATTATAACTTTCACGAAAATTTTTGATTTTCATTCGACTTCAAGTTATGAAATCCGTATAATTTTACTCTATTTGTGGCACACTCATATTTAGCGGGTTTTAAAATGAAAAAAAACTTTGTAAATAAAATTGTTATTGCGTGTTTTATGATCGATATTTACTGACTTTTGCATACCACTTGTATTTATTTACTAAGTTTCGTCAATATTTAAACACTTAAAAAAACTTGTGCTCACTCCACATCTGATTTTTACTATACCTTTACTATTTACCTTTTATATACTATACAATTAAACAAATATTTATGAAATCGTAAAGTTTGTGCATATCTACGATTTCAAATGCTATGAATTTTATAATTTATTAGAAATAATTAGGTAAAATAGGTCGATATCAAAATCTCATTAGCTTAATACTATCTACAGCTCAATAATTGTAAATTATTCGTCATTGTATCAATAACATAACATTTCGCGTATGCAAATCCTTTTGAAATCATAGAAATTGAAAATTTCCTACGCAAATTTTGGTTTTAGTATTTGAATCAGTATTTCGTTTTACACATACACACATATATACATATAAATCTTAATATTTCTTCAATATTTTATTAGTAGACACTGCATTAAATTTTTTGAATCTCAAGTAGGTTCCTAATTAAGCATTTACTTATGTGAGAAACGCAATAATTAATAAGAAAACTAATAATAATATAATAAATTAATGACATATTTTTGTAAGAATTTTCAGATGGTAAAGCATATCTCGTCTAATATTATTAAATTTTTAAACAAGTCTCTTACTATTTATATACGTTAAATTTACACACTATAACGAAAACTTATAAAATCTTATACTGCTTTCAAGTACAATTTATATCCAAAACGCGAAAGTAGCAAAAATACACTTTAATTACATAATCAAAGAGAAATATTCCTCCCAGAGGCATAATAACATTTTATTCGTACTTTGGAACGTTTGAAATACTAATCCCTGAAGATGAAGATAAATCTTCAGTTCAAACGTGCAAATCTCTGCCTCAGGTATATTGAAATATTCACACGAAGTCAATTCCATGCTAATGTAGAAACTTAATTTTCTTTGGTAGGGAGCTTTTAAGC
>DWQW01002529.1:0-26442 GCA_018249695.1 Heliconius erato demophoon | reverse complement strand
GAAGACCCTTAAGTATCTCTTTATGAGTATTTTATCACAATTGAATTAGCGGTTTGGCCCTGATTGCGTAACAGACAGACAGACAGACAGACAGAGTTACTTTCGAATTTATAATATAGGTATGGATAGTATTTCAATTACATTATATTACTGTGCTTTATAAATATATACCTATCTGACGTTATATATTACATATCGAAAGTCGAAAATAATATATTTCTGTAATAAAACATTTGACTGTAAACGCGACGATTGTGGGTTCGATTTCCACTCTGGGGAATGAACGATTATTTATTAATATTTTTATTATCAAGACAAAGCGCGGCATTGAGTTCTGCCACTTTAAGCGTAGTAGCTCCACTACTTTAAAAGTTCAGAAGAAATGGAGTGACTAAGCACTATGTTGCCTGCTATATGCGGGATACAGCGTGAAACTAAAAAAACAAAAGTTAATCTCCCTATACCGTACAACGCTGTATCCGGCAAGAGTAGACTAAATTTTTTATTATTATAATCGACGACGCCATAAAGACAGAAGTCACACTGACTTTTCTTAGGAAGTTTTATATTTTTACAAGAGTAAGCTTTTGCAGAAATTTTTACTTAAAGTTTCATTTTTGCTGTGCGTCAACTTTACATATTCAAGGATTTACTAGGTTTTGCTTTATATATTTTGCTATAAACTCATGATATGATCTGGCACACTTTTGCTTCACTTAAAAATTTTACGTAGTCTGTATAAATTTAAAGCTTTTAAAAATTGTATATCATTGGGTGTTTTTATATTTGTATGTTTAAAAGTGACAGTGCGTATGCTTTAAAATGAGCCTCAAAAATCTAATAATCTTACAGTATTTATTCTAATTTTTTTTATCAGCTTCACGCTGTATCCCGCACACAGCAGGGTAGGCAGAGGGAACCTAGTGTTAAGACACTCCATTCTCCACTTTCTGCCGAATTCTGGAGCATTGCGTGTTGAGTGGCAGAACTCAACGCCACGCTTAACCTCGACAACAGAGCGAAGAAATGGAAATATAAATTTAAGTAAATGTTTCATCTCCTCGAGTGGGGATCGAACAGACAACCAGTAGGTTTTTACAGTCACACTTCGTGCCGCTGGGCCACGACTGGCCTCAGCCTCTTTATTCTAAATAATAACAACATAAAACATATACTGGCCTCAGTTTCTTTATTCTAAATAACCCAAACATATACGAAAATTAACAAAATAAATAAAATTCTATTCTTATAAAACATTTTTAGTAAATAATAATATACAATAAGATTAAAAATAATATATCAAACAAAAGAGATTCAAGGTCTGGTAGTCGATCGTTAAAATATTACGATCGTCCGAAATTGAAGGACGATATCTTTAATCGGAGATATGAGTTTTACGTGGATTTTGCGGGAATTTGTCCCGGTCGGACCGAGATAGGCAGAACGGCTTTTATAATGACAAGTAAGTCAGCTATAAAATCTAACGAGCTGGTACACGCAAAATGATGCTACGCTCCTTTGATAGTAGGTATATCGATAGTAGTTTAATATTATATCAAAAATTATTATTAGGACTAATATTTGATTATAGATAAGTTTTATAAATTATATATATAAAGGATATTATAATAATGTTTTTCTTTATTCGATTTTTATATATTTCTTTTTATTTTATATTTATATTTCTGAGGAAAGTATTGGCGCAGGGGCACAAGCGTGCGACTGTAAGTACTACTATAGGTGGTAGATTCAATCCTCGCTTGAGCAAATTAAATAATTAATATTTTTATTTTCCCGCTCTGGTAACAAGAAAAATGCGAAGTGGAAAATGGAAATGTCTTAATGGGAATGGTGTGTCTTAATATTAGGTTCTAAGGTTACCTCTGCCTAACATATTATTTGATGGAAACAACGTGAAGCAATAACGAAATATATAGCATATATACTAAATAAATATAGTACAATATGTTTTGACGATATGAAAATATAGATATCCTTACCTTCTATCTCCACTCAACTTTAATAAGTAAAGTGAACCATAAGATCGTTCACATGTTTTTAATATTATAATTAGCACATCCGCATCTGCCATAAATAAAAGGTACACAATGTCGGAACTTCCGCTTTGTTCTCTTACCAAAGCTAGGAAACGATTATAATTCATTTTCCAAAGTAAAAATTGAACCCACAACCGTCGCGTTAATATTTATACATTGTGATGCTGGTGTGGTGCTTCGATAAGTTACTGTCGAGTATTGTTATAAAAATATTGGTTAAGGAACGTCCAGTATTTGAAATTGCAGTGGGATATCACCTTAAAATCATTAATACATTAAACAATACAGAGCTTATAAAAAATCTCAGCTTATAAAAACTATAAAAACTAATCCATATAAGAATTGAACTTTAGTTATCAATAATAGAGAGGTTGTGTGGGAATCGGAAAGTAGTTTATTACGGTGAATGAGTGAATAAGATTGATTCTAAAGCATTTTTTAAACATATCCTCTAGATTTAATTTTGTGGGTATTTTTATAAGTCAGAAATCTGTAAAATTGAATAATATAGTGGAGTGTTATCAAGATTTTTAAAAAATAACCGCAATACTATCAATTACCATTCAAGTATCGTATAGCAACGGAAAAATTGTAAACAGTACAAAATTTACTAAAAAAAAATCAAAGTTTCATGTCTAGAGAATATAAATAATAAGGTAAAGCGATAAATTTATAAATGTTTGAATTAATAGAAACATAAAAAAATAAATAAATCAGCTTCACGCTGTATCCCGCACACAGCAGAGTAGGCAGAGGGAACCCAGTGTTAAGACACTCCGTCCGCCACTTTCCGCCGAATTCTGGAGGCATTGCGTGCTGAGTGGCGTAACTGAACGCTGCGCTTTGCCTCGACACCAGAGCGAAGAAATGAAAATGTAAATGTAAATAAATGTTTCACTTCCTCGAGTGGAGATCGAACCCACAACCAGTAAATTTTACAGTGACACTTTGTTCCTCTGCGCCACGACCGGCGTTATAGAGATATATTTTTAAAATATAATTTAAAAACATTTTTTAGATACATACTTCTTTGTTGTAAAATATTTTTCGAGTGCTAAATTGCCAGTTTTATTGGTAGGCAAATCCACAGTGCTGTTTGCGGCGTGTCGCGTTACTTTCTCAATTTATGCTCGCTTGCAGTCCGAAGTTAGTAACGGCAATGTTACGCATCGTATATTGGGGGCACAAAACGCCGCAGTGAGTTAGCTCAAAGTTACTTTTATCTTAAAATATTATTTCTATCATCTTTGTAAACTCTTTATTTATTTTTTGACCTTCATGCTGTTTCACCCTTATAGTGTAGGCTGAGGGAATCTAGTGTTAAGACACTCTACTCCGCTCTATAATTTCCTTTGAATTTTGGTGTCATTACGTGTTGAGTGGCGGAACTCAATGCCGCGCTTTGAGTCGACACCAGAGCGAAAAAATGAAAATATTAAATATATCATTTCGTGGAGTGGTAATCGAACCCGCAACTTGTCTCGTTTATAGCCACATGCTCCTGCGCTATGATTAACCTCGTATACTTTTATGATGTAAAATTTATAGTCATTATTTTAGTGTAGATTCTTGTTCCGTAAGAAATAACTAGAAACTCTCTTTTTAATTTATGATGTAAAATATATTTAATAAAGTCAATTTATCTAAATGTTATTTGACTTTCCTAAGCCTTTAAAAGAATACTTACGGTCTTAATAAGCTGTTTTATAACATTTCACATTTCAATGTTAAGATTTAGAAAATATAAACAAAATATTTTATGCTGAATTCAAGCGGCCGAAAGAAAATGTTGCTTGATTTTGTTATGCCAAGTTTATTTTGTTTTATATTCACTCAATTTATCCACAAAGGATGTCCAAATTTGCCATTTTAACAGAAAATATTGAGCCAATGTATACAAGTAGAATAGTCTCTCGGAGAACCGCTAAGCGGATTGGGCTGGGTCGGCATTATTCTGCTGTAATAGAATGATTCTTTCTTAGGATAGCGCGGGCTCGGGACCGGTCAAAATTATTTTTTACTAAAAGTTATAATTATAATTTATTGTTACCAATATAAAATTATGATGCCAGTTGGTGCAGAGGCACAAAGTGTGACATTAAAAGCGACTGGTTGTGGATTCGATCCCTCTCGAGGAAATGAAATATTTATTTAAAAAATATATTTTCAATTATTCGCTCTGGTGTCGAGGAAAAAAAATTAGCTGGCTCTGGAATTCGGCGGAAAGTGTGGAACAGAGTGTTATAACACTAACTTTTCCTATACCTACCCTTCTGTGTGCGGGATACAGCGTGAAGCCTATTTAATTATTTTTTAATATAAAAATATATATAAAACTAAAACTAGAAGGAAATATATAAAAAGTAAATACATTTATGATTTCATTTTGGTGAAACTTTATAGCTTTTTATGTCGGGGTCGAACAGCTTTCCCAAACTAGAGAGACTTATAACTTCATTTCCGCTACTACCCTTTAAAACTTTAGAACTGAGGACTATATTCAATTGTTTATAACACTTTTTTACGCTCTACAAATTCTCTTAATAATTCTGAAATTAAATTTTCATTTATATACCTATGTAGTATCTAATACAAATATCATAACAAAAACGATATAAAAATACAACTGTACCTTTTTATATATTATATAAAGTGTTATACTACTAAGTTTCTATATTAAAATTAAATTAGCTTCACGCTGTATCCCGCACACAACAGGGTAGGCAGAGGGAACCTAGTGTTAAGACACTCTGTTCCCCACTTTCTGCCGAATTCTGGAGGCATTGCGTGTTGAGTGGCAGAACTCAACGCCGCGCTTATCCTCGACACCAGAGCGAAGTAATGGAAATATATATTTAAGTAAATATTTCATCTCCTCGAGTGGGGATCGAACCCACAACCAGTCGGTTTTACAGTCACACCTCGTGCCACTGCGCCACCACTAGCCTCTGTGCACTAAGTTTCTGATTGTCCTTTTTATTATTTTAAAATTCACAATAATAAATTTGTTGCGATTTTTATTCTAGTAACAAATCAACGCAGCTCTTTGCTTCGTCACCACTGCGAGGAAATGAAAATATTAAATATTTTATTAGTTTACAGTCACATTTGCTTGTTCCCTGTGTCAGGACGGCCTCAACCTCTTATTTATTACTTTTTTTAAATCTGTATGTAATCTACATTTATTTATTTTATTAGTTATTTTTTTTTATATTTTTTAAATCTAATGAGTCTGATTTTTATAAAATTAAGAAATTAAAATTGGAAATCTTATGTATTAATGTATATAATTTTGTATAGAAGTCTATTATTTATACGTAGAAATATACTAACTATTAAGTTTGGTAATTGCAAAGTAGTCTATGATATCTGTATATATATATAGAGTGTAATCGTGGTTCAATTCGGAAGCCTGGCGATAGTTACGGAGCCGATACTTATTTGTGATAATGTACAATTCAAATTATTTTCATCTATCTGCTTTGGTAAGACATAAGTCATGTGCTATGTTTCGGTCCCCAACAATATGTTTTTGTATAGGGGTTTGAAAATCGAAGTTTTGTAACTAATTTCTTTTTTGAGCTCACCTAAAATGTGAATGTAATGAAGATATATTTATATTTCCATTTCTTCGCTCTAGTGTTGAGGCAAAGCGCGGCGTTGAGTTCCGCCACTCAACACGCAATGCATCCAAAACTCGGCAGAAAGTGGGGAACAGAGTGTTTTCACACTAGGCTCCAGAGGGAACCTAGTGTTAAAACACTCGGTAGGCCGAGTCGTATCCTGCTGCGAGCGGGATATAGCGTGACGCTGAAATAAAAAGTCATAAACATAAAAGCAATAGTACTAAATTGAATATTTTGTATAGTGTTTCAAGAAATGATAGGTGAATACTTCAATATAAATCTTCACAAGCACGTATGCATTGCCAAACGTCATAATATATATCCACTTTCTAGGAGTGTCAATATATAATTTCACCGCTTTGTAGGCCAGGTTCGATGTTCTGGCTCGAGTCTTAGTTATTGGATTGCGTTTCCCTTCGAATTCGTGACAAATACGCTCACATAGGGTTATAGATCGACACATTTTGAGGTGTACGTACGTATGCTTCCACTTGCCCGAAAATCGTTTTCGACATTTACATATGTTTCGCTTAAAATGTTCTAGATAAAATATATATGTACTTTTTTTTATCTTCAGATTGTATCTCGTATGTGGCAGAGCCAGAGGAAGCCTAGTGTTAAGACACTCCGTTTCTCACTATCCGCCAAATTCTGGAGATATTGCATGTTGAATGGCGGAACTCAACACCGCGCTTTGCCTCGATACCAAATGAATATATTAAATATTTAATTTCCTCGAGTTTAACGTCACATGCTTGTGCCTTTGTGCCACGACTGGCCTCAAACATTGATATTTATATATTTATATTTATTTATAATTATTGTGCTCTACACTTTACATGACCTAGAGGTCTCACTAAATACAGCACATCACTATTTATATTACTATCAATTTAAATAAATAAATCAAATAAATCAGCTTCACGCTGTATCCCGTATACAGCAGGGTAGGCAGAGGGTACCTAGTGTTAAGATACTCCATTCTCCACTTTGTGCCGGATTCTGGAGGCATTGCGTGTAGAGTCACAAAACTCAACGCCGCGCTTTGCCTCAACACTAGAGCGAAGAAATGGAAATATAAATTTAAGTAAATATTTCATCTCGTCGATTGGGGATCGAACCCTCAATCAGTTGTTGGGTTTACAGTCACACTTTGCGTCCCTGCACCACACCTGACCTCAATTACCATTAATTTTATTAAATACATATTATTTTACAATAATACTTATTATACACCGTTCCACATTTAAGCCTTTATATCGAGAATATAAGCCACATTAGACAAGAATTTATTACATTTATTGCTGGTTTATGTTAATTTGCAAAATGTTATTCAATGTAATTTATTGTTAAGTCTAATACAATACACAGGGAATAAAAATAATATGTTAATTTTCATTTACATATTATATGATAAAAAACATTATATAATTTGTCTTTGTCTTTATTTTATTAATACCTTGTCAATTATTAGGATTCCGTACCTTTTTTTAAAAAAAAGGAACCCTTATAAGATCACACTGTCTGTCTATCTGTCAAAAGATTCCCATGATTTTCTGAGAAAATCGTATGTCTACTTTTACTTAAAAAAAGATATGTCCGTTTATATCGCAATAAAGGCGTAATTATGAAATTTGACAGCTGACATCTAAAGGTAGTACTTGCTGTTTTCTGTATTGGAACATGTAAAGGAAACTGCAGTTGTAATTACTTTATTTTATTACATTTTAAAATAACAAAATACACAAATACTGATGAGCTTGGAGCAGTGCCTGGGGCTTGCGACCACAGGAGTAGGCTTAAGAGGCCCCTTTAGAGTTAACTAACACTCGCCTTCACTGCTCCAGCCCAATGTGGCAAATTACCTCCAAGAAATATCTAATTTTAGTTAAAATATGGCTGCCTATTACAGAACAATGTTGCCATAGCATACTTGCTATGGCATACTACAGATAATTAAAATACAGTATATTATCATCGGTAAATATATCAAGTTAACATACTAGTTCAGGAAAAAATCTGAAAGCTATACATTTGTGATTAAATCCCAAAAAATAAATAGCCTTAAAAGAGGGGCAAATTTTGGTATTTAAGCCGCTAG
Source organism: Heliconius erato demophoon (assembly GCA_018249695.1). Taxonomy (NCBI): domain Eukaryota; kingdom Metazoa; phylum Arthropoda; class Insecta; order Lepidoptera; family Nymphalidae; genus Heliconius; species Heliconius erato. The sequence goes on along the minus strand of DWQW01002529.1, from coordinate 18,658 downwards.
TTAAAGTGAGGTATCAGATGACAGAATTCTGGCTAAGCTCAGCTTGAATTTCAGGATAAGCTCGAGTCCTCCAATTTTTGTACACATGGAACCCTTGGTGAGTGAGCCCGGCTCGCACTTGTCCTGTTTTTCTTATTTAAATGTCACATTTATTAAAAACATCGAAGGCAGTAGAGTAAAAAAACAAATGATATCAGTCGTGACGCAGTGGCACCAGGGTGTGACTAAACGCGGCACGTTGTTGGTTCGATTCCCATTCGAGTGATGTGAAGTCTTAACACTAGTCTCCTTCTGCCTACCCTGTACCCTACATGCGGGATATAGCGCGAAGCTGAGAAAAAACAGAAGTTATATTGTGAAAAAAAAATACATTACTAATTATTTTGAAATTGAGAATTTATGTTAAAAAAAACTCTTGTGAAATAAACATTTCTATTTATTGTACAATATTAATACATCACTTACATCAAACAGAAATAGCCGTTAGCGGTGTAGCGGCCGTATGAAGTGCCTTCATTATGTTTGCAATTGAAATTGAGTTTTCGCTAAATAAAATCCTTTAGTGAATTAATTACTTTAGGCTTTGCAACAAACATGAAATATATCCAACCAGGCTTCATTGTTTCATATACAAATTGAAGTTGACATTTGTAACTTTTATTCCCAGCCGTGCTAATAATATTTTTAGTTGGAAAGATTTTCTAAGTAAGAATTGAGAAGATTCTTCGTTTGCGCCGAAAATATAAAAGTACTTAGAGAATATTATCAGCAATATATATGTATATATATATACATATATTTCAATGTTATATTCTCTTTCAATCAATCTCTTTTGGTTTTTAATATACTGTAGGTTCCTGTATTTTCTTATACTCGTAAGTATTACGTACGATGGTGAAATATTTAATTTTTAACGATTACTATCCTAATATTAATGGTAAATTATCTTTTATTGTAGATATTGAATATAACGTTAACGCTACGGTTACGATAAAATATATTTTTAAAAATATAAACAAAAGTCAAATAGAGAGGCCAGTCGTGGCGCAGGAGTACAATGTGTGACTGTAAAATGGACTGGTAGTGGGTTCGATCCCCACTCGAGGAAATAAAAAAAATATACATTTATATTTCGTTTCTTCGCTCTGGTGTCGAGGCAAAGCGCGGCGTTGAGTTCCGCCACTGAACTTGCAATGCCTTCCACAACTCGGCGGAAAGTGGGGAACCCATATTAATATTAATAAACAGTTATACATAGTTATAAATATTTTGAAACAAAATTCTTCAGCAGCTCTTCGAACTGACCATCATCGTACTATCTATCGTGTTATCCGTATTGGGCTTGGGTTTAGTTACTTTCCTCTTACTTCGTGGCAACTAATAAAACAACAAAAATAATAATTGGGACAGTCCCAAGATATAGAAATTTGAGTGTCCTGAGGTACAAAATTATTTTATCTTATGAAGAGAGTGAGGTTAACTTAAGTGATTGAATAATCCATCAAAAAATATCAAAATAAGTAAATACACATAAGGTGACGAGTAAGTACTCGTATGTATAAAATAAGTCCTGTTACCTTAAATTCTCCAGTCAAAACTACGATAAAAAGATACAAAAAGAAAAAAAACACTAGCAAAATCTTGTCAATGCGCAACTACCTGACATAAATATTTAAAATCGCCGTCTTTTTCGGGTACGATCGAGATGTTGGACACAAAAGACTGTGAGGGTCTCCTGTGGCACTTATAGCCACAAATTTCATGTAAGTCTATCAGTGCCCTTAAGTACAATATGTGTAAGGTACACGGATCTCCCTTACGTAAAAATAAATGTAATATAAGAAAGTACCTTTTTTAAAATTAAATATTTTTATACGATATTTACACGATACCATTCACAATAAAGCTTCTTCAAATTACTCCTTTTCATACATTTACTGGATTTGTTGGTATATTAGGTTTCAACATCTATTTATTTATATATCTTCCGGGTCATTTGCCGCACGGAGTGTCCCGGATGGTAATTGATTATTCACAAATCTTGCCAGTCATTAATGTCTTATTAAAAGAAGACCGAATAAGATTTCTTCAGTTACATCCAATTAATCATCCGGGGTGGAGAAACAATCTGTGGTAGGTATTTTTTAGGTTTATTATTATTTTATTGTGTAGTTTAAATAGTATCAAGATGTCAACCATTACAAAATATTAATTTTAGTTAATATCTGTATTTAGTGAGATTTGTATATCGGCGGCTTAGAGTGTAGGCTTATTAAGAAAGTTTTCAGGAGAGACAAAAAACTTCTTTAACAAATATGTAATGAGTAAAAACAGTATGTATATCAGAAAAAAAATATTTCGAAAATTGGTTTACATACTCTACTAAATTAAATAAAATAAAAGTCGACTTTAATTTTTTTACATTTACTAATATTATTAAAATGTACATAATGAAGACAGGCCGTTGTAGCGCAGGGTACAAGGGTGTGACGCGATGGTTGTGAGTTCTAATATTTATTATTTTTTACATTTCTTGGCTACGAAGGCAAAAGCCCGACGTTGAGTTTCGCCACTCAACACGCAACGCCTCAAAAATTAAGTGGGGAACGGCGTGTCTTAACACTAGGTTCCCTCTTCCTACCCTGTTGTGTGCGGGATACAGCGTGAAGCTGATTTATTTATAAATAACGATAAAACGAAGCGTTCTACAGATTACAAATAAATACTAATATATATATAGTGACTGTTGCGCTGGAAACTTTGTTTATATTCATTCATAAACATCTCGTGAGTCTGACAGTTAACAGTTAGCAGTTCGTGACTACGGCAGCTGGCAACTTTGTTAAAACTGATATGACAGGACGTTTCCCACAAAAAGTTATATTTTGTAAATTATATTTTTTGACACGCCTTCGTGATTGCGTTGTTTAAGTTAGTTACGTATTTATTTTTATTTTTGCCACTAACATTTTTTTTTTACGTTTTTTTTTATTTTACATATCCGGCAGTCAAAGAGAACACTATTTTAAAACAATCTTTATAGTTAGAAAAAAATAGGAAAGGAAAACACATTGCTTGTATAATGTCAGAAATATAGTAAGTATTGATTATATTAGACAAAACTGTAATTAATTTCAATATTTATATATTTACAGAACAATAAAATTGAAAGCTAAATTAACAATATGATGTAGATAATAAATAGTAGGTACAAATATTTGGTTATCGATATAGATTTGTTTTAATAAAAAACTATAATATTAATAATTAAAATTTAATATACATATACATTAAAGGAAGTTTAAGAAAATGGTCGAGGCCAGTCGGGGCGGCACAAAGTGTGACTTTAAAACCGATTGGTTGTGGGTTCGATCCCCACATTTTTGGTCAGCAACAGGTATCCTTGAATTTTAATATCATTAGACGATTAAGTTATCATTCTCGCTTAGTGTATAATTAAAAGTGAAGCTATTCCGATATTTAATTTCTAGTTATCAGCTCTTAGTGTGAAGGATAGTTATCATGTTATTGGCTCTAAGTAGAGCCAGGCTACTCTGCTAAGAGGAGTGGAATTGGAGTCTGCGTTAGATCTGTAAGTGCTTGCCTTCACCTTTAGGGCTCTCTCTCGTTTAGTCTCTGTTTTTAGAGCCGCTACCTTTAGAGCTTTTACCTTTAAAGCGCCTACCTTTAGAACCCCTAATTTTAGGGCCTTTACATTTAGAGCCTCTACTTTTAGAGCCAGGGTTGATTTAAAGAATTTAGAAATATATATTATTTGGCTTCTCTGTTATGAAGACTACGTTACATTTACAAGTGCTTGCCTTCACCGTTCGGGCCCGGAGCTGCCTTAACGGCCAGTTTACTGTAGCCGGCTAACGCGCCTAAGTGCCCTTTCATTGCGCTCGAACGCCCCGGTGCATTTATTCGCTTTAGGCCTGGCTTGCTTGCCAGATGCTATAGAGCCGCTGTACTATAGCAAGACGCGTGTGCTTATAAATCGTAAGGGATTTATAAGTATAAAACAAAATCAAATTTTAAAACTTCTTGAAAATATCATATTGCGTAAAATATAATTTTAATAATGGTTGTGGTCGTCAAGGCGCAGGGATACAAAGGTGTGACTATAACGCGACGGTTGTGGGTTCGATCGCCACTCGAGGGAATAAATTATTAATAATTAATATTTTCCTTTCGTCACTTTGGCAACAAGGTAAAATCCCAGCGTTGAGTTCCGTCACTCAACTCGCAATGTCTCGAAAACATTCAGCGGAAAGTGGAGAAACACTATGTTCAATCTCCGTACCCTGCTGTGTGCAGGATATAATGTGAAGCTGATTTAATTTCTAAATTGAATCATGTTATTATCAGACGCAATACATTGTTGAATTTTGTATAATGTTAAGTGATATATTAGAACTACGCTTACATTGCACGGACGGCTTTGGCGTGTTCAATGCAATCTCGAAGATAATACCCGTTTCTGAGTCTCGTACGTGTATCGTCTTTTTGTAATACACCACGCTGAGAAGCTAGAACGGTTCAAATGAATAAAATCACAAATTTGCAGTTAACTCGCGTAATATTTTTGTATAATCTAAATTTATGTCACTTTAAACCGTTCCATTTGCTTTAATAAAATATAAAACTGTATTTTATAGAATATATTACTGTTGTTATATAATTAATTTAAATTAAAATAAAACAGCTCAATCTAATTAATATAATAAATTGAGAGATTTTAATGATCAATACATTTATTTTAAAATATTATTTAAATTCTTATTACAATGGTTGTATAGTTTGTACATTTATCTCTCATCCAACGTAGTAATACGAAACAAGTTATAACATTATACAACAAGATGCTTTTTCTAATTTTGTTCTCAACATTTCTTCGAGTGCACATTATTCTGTAAATAAATAATGTATTTCAGCGGAATCGTATTTCCTTTCTCCGGCTAAGATTCGTTCCATGAATAAAACTGCGTCTCCCAGGGGATAGTCACAGGATCGGTACCTAAATTGGATCAGAGTTTTCTAAGTCGCTATTCGTCAAAGTCCTCGCAAATCGGGAAACGTTTTGAACGTAGTACGCATCGGTGGGTACGTTCATATTACGAAATTATATACTCGTATATGTTATCTCGAGGTTAACATTGTAATTTATATATATTTTATTATATATTTTTTCCACTTCACGTTGTATTCCACATGCCCTGCTAGGGTAGGTAGAGGAAGTCTAGTGTTAAGACAGTCTCCTGTTGAATTCAGTAGGAATTACGTGTTGACTAGTGAAATTCAACGTCACGCTTTGCCTCGGCACCAGAGAGAAGAAATTAAAATATTAAATATTTCATTACCTCGAGTGGGAATCGAACTAACAACTTGTCGCGTTGCCCCTTCGCCTTGATTGGCCTTAATTTTTATTTTAGTATATCTTTACTCAAAACGTCTAATCGATATAAAGAATTTCTCTACATGAATCAATCTACTATTAAATTCAAGGGATTCTTTGTTTCAAACTATAACGAATGGGAAAATGTAGTTTAATCAAAAATGTAGAGTAATTTTTCGAATCCCAATTTCACGCAAACATGACATGTAGAGCTGACGTTTGCGATACAAAATTAGCTTCAATCTTCCATAAAACATTATATGTTTTACTGACACAATATATTTAATATATTATCGCCCAATATTAATAACCTATCTCCAACGTCAATCTTAGATTGTTTCATATATCTATCCAATCTAGAGATTAATGTATATCGCTATCAAAATCTAATCTAAAAAAAATTATATCATTTTGCACTCTTTCAATTGTTGATTTTTTATCGTTGTTTTAATGTGAGTGCATTGAGTTCTGCCACTCAACACGCAATGCCTCCAGAATTCGGCAGAAAATGGGGAACGCAAGTGTCTTAACACCATGTTCCCTCTGCCTACTCTGCTGTGTGCGGGATACAGCGTGAAGCTGATTTTTTTTTAACGTGAGTTTGTGTAACGGGTTTATGTTCATTGATGGCCGCTATATAGATGTAATTATATTATTTCTAAGCAATAACCGTCTTTTGAATATTTTTTTTAAAATTAAAATAAAAACTGTTCTTTTGCTTTTGCCATTTATTTCAACTTAGTTCATGTTTGTAGATTGTAAAAGATAAAGAATGTGGTCCTTTGGGGTCACGTGAGCACACTTTTACTTAAAGATAAAGTCCTGATATATAATAGAATAGTGCAATTAGGGAAATAAAAGTTTTATTTCGAGGTAACCGCTTATTATTCTATAAAACAAATTTAAAAAAATCTGTATGTTTCTTAGCTTTTGTTTTAGTTTTTTAGAAAATATTAGAAATGAACGAAAGTCGAAATGCGTATGTTTGACCAATATTACGGGTAGAACGGTATAAAATTTGTGTAGTCACACTGGCGCCGCCAATTTGCCAAACGAATATCTTGAAATACAGATAGGGCGCTGACTTAATGCGTTTAGTTATCACGAAATACGAGAATCTCCTTTTGAAATATCAACTTTCTATTCAATATCATCATAATGTATATTACGTAAATTTTATTTATATGCAGAGTATGAGGACACTCGTGGCGCAAGTAACCCTGAGGTACCCCCAAAGTGTGATTTTAAAATCGACTGGTTGTGGGTTCGTTCGGCGTTGAGTTCCGCAACTCAACACGCAATACCTCCAGAACTTGGTTTGATCGATTCGTCTCTTTGTAAATTAAAAAAAAAAATCTTTTAATATAGTATTAACTTTCATCTATTAAAGCTACTTTGTACTGTAATTGATGTCACAAATGATATAATAAAAATTGGAACTATAAAAATTGTTTGAAGCAGATTAAGTGAAATTAAAAGTTTTTAAGCAACTACTTTATCTTTGAAGTTTATATACCTATACTATAATAGTTTTTTTTGTATGAAAAAAAAAACACCAAGCTAAAGTAAATCTATATTTTATTAGTATTAACTTAAAAGATTCTGACAGCCTTTGAATCTTTACTTGTGCATTGCTTTTTGAGGCTAGTATTAAGTTAAAAAAATATTTTTATCTATAATTTTTTTGTCCTATTTAAAATACCTACCCTTTGAAGGCGTAATTGAGTGCCAAATGTAATATAATTTTACACAGCAACTTGGCTCCGGTAAACGTTAGTAGATTACTTCAAACATCAGTGTAATTGGGAACTCATTACAAATAACATCTTTTGAGAGAACTTCGGAAGGAAAATTTCCGTTAGAACAGCTTATAACTCGATTTGTGGCGTTTACATCCTAAATTGAATTTTCATAGCGTTTTCTCTCGTTGCAACATTTTAATTTGTAATGTTTGTTATCTTTGTGCGCGTGTCGGTATTTTAATTAACATTTTATTATATGTACATTTTCACGTTTATGAATAAATTAAATCGAAATCAATTTAAATTAGGTTCTCGCTGTATCCCGCGCACAGCAGGTTACGCTAGTGTTAATACACTCCGTTCCCCACTTTTCGTCGAATTCTGAAGGCATTGCGTGTTGTGTGGCGGAACTCAACGCCGAACTTGGCCTTAATACCAGAGCGATGAAAGAGAAATACAAATTTATAAACATTTCATTTCCTCAAATGAGGATCGAACCTATAGCCAGCCGCGTTTACAGTCACACTTTGTGCCTCTGCGTCACGACTGGACCTGAACCTCAAGAATAGATTATTTAGCCAATGTTACATTGATGCTGCAAATGGCGGTTATATTGTACTTGCTTTTTTTAAAAAATATTTTGTGTTATTTCAAATATTCAATCTCGAATAATGCAGCAAGAATTTAAAGTAGACCAAATACTTTAATTAACACTATATACATTTTCAATAATAACACCAAGTGGTATTAAGAACAAAATTATATGAGTATTTGATACTCATGTATACCTATTCTCTTTCATTTTGTAGGATCTTAAATAAATCAAATGAAGTCTGTAACCGTATACCTTCGTTGCTTTCCTTTGTCCTAACATTTTTTTGCATGGTTATTAGAATATCTTAAAGAAATGAGGGGTTTTTTGTGCTGTATTAAATTTATAAAAGAAAAAATTTAAACATTAAACTACGATACTCATTAATTTTATTAAATTTAAATATTACATAGTATTATATTAAAATAACTAGTGTTTCCGAATAATCGCTTGTCCCTCACGCTTGAGACAAAATGGAATATGTCATTATAATAATCGAAATACTTCTTAAATAGTTTTACTTCTATGAATGTTCAATTTATATAGGGGAGATCCGTGTACCTTAGGACACCTTGTCCAAAGATACCTAAAGTACCTAAGGACAGTGATAGATTTACTTCACTGAACCTCACGGCCTTTTGTGTCCAACATCTCGATCGTACTCGAAAAAGTTGGCGATTTTGAATGTTTACGTCAGGTAGTTGCGTATTGGCAAAATTTTGCTACTGTTTTTTTTCTTTATCTATTTTTATCGATGTTTTGAGTGAAGAATTTGAAGTAAATATTTACTCGCTAGCTTATATGTATTTACTTATTTTGCAATTTTTTCATGGATTACTCAATCGGTTTACATAACTTCGCTCTCTTAATAAAACAAAATAATTTTTTACCTTGGGACATTTATATTTTTGTATCTTGGGACTGTCTCAATTATTTTTTTTGTTGTTTTAGATTCCAGAAGTAAGAGGAAAGTAACTAGACTTAAAAACGATACAGATACCGTTATAGAAGCTATAAAGAAGGTTGTAGTACAACAATGGTCAATTCGAAGGGCTGCTGAAGAATGTTATTTTTCAAAATATTTGATAGCCTTACATAGAATAAAGAATATTTCTCAAAATTCTTTTTTGTTAATTTCGTAATTATCCTCTTTTTTTCTAAAACAAAGCTGAAAAATAAAGATCTATTATAAACATATTTCATAAATGTCTCATCACTGTCCCAAAGTACAAGACGTGAGTGAACCTCGGGGCAAAATCAGTTTTTATTTTTTTATACTAATAATAATAGTTTTTGGTGTTTCTATGTATAACTGCTTATTAATATTAATATAAGGATGTGATATATAAAAAATCGATACTTCAAGTTAATTGAAACAGAAGTTGTGTAGGATTGAAGAAAAGTGCCCTAAGGATCCTCCCATACTTAGTTCGATTTTCATACTTAATTTATATTTTGTTAGTTTTAATAGGTAAATGACAACACTCATCTAAACTTCTACACAATTTCACTGTAAAATGGTATTTGCATCATGTATCAAAAGAACATGAACTCATATTTCACTCCAGTTTGATGAAGCACTCAATCATAGATGGGTTACCTGCCATTATCCGAGCCAGAATATGTCAATCTTCCCGGTTTGTTGAAATATATGAATCTGATATATGGAAAATATATCGTTCCATCAAAACAAATAGTCATTTTTATCGATTAGTAAAGTTTCGAGTAGTAGTTCCTTACGTGTAAGTGTGGTCTTGGGTTCTCTAATTATTATAAAAGAAATGGTTATTATAAATAGTGGTACATCTTTGTCTCACTTTTTTATTACTTAAAACTTACCTTGGACGGTTTTCCAAGAAGTGCAGGTACAAATCTTTCTACGTTTAAATTCTTATGCTTCTAAAAATTTTTTTTTTTGGAAGAATAATTTTTTTTTAATTTAGTTTTTTCATAAAATAAATATTAGTTAAAAAAAATTGTCTTGTGATCGATATAACAGTGACCAACATCCAATATGACCATAATACATTTTCTTAGATTTCATATTACTTTACAAATTTATAAATGAGATAAAAATTTAATATAAAAGTACGTTGACCTAGAATTAAACTGAGTCTTATATAGGTGTAATAAAAATCTTCTCATTAAAAATTCAAGTCCTCATTATGAAAAACTACTTTTAAGACTTCTTAGTAATTAATTTTTATTAAAGACACTTTTGAAAGTTATATTGCTTTTCATAATGACCTTTGGAACGAATTTTAATTTAATCCAGCTACGTTATATCACATTACTTATTATCTTACTTCTTCCTCAGTGTCCCAAAATATAGGCGGAAAGGGGGAACGGAGTGTCTTAACACTAGGTTTTGCTCTGCCTACTCTGCTGTAGGCGAGGCACAACATGTAGCAGAAAAAGAAGAAAAAATAATCTTACTAATACTAATTCTTAAGTTTTTACTAATATTTAAATATGAAAGTCTGTGAAAATGGATTAAGGAACGGATTAAGATAAAACTTTACAGTACTTACAACTTATACCTACAAGAAAATATCACATAGGCCACAATTTATGTTAAGATTTTATATAATGTATACTATAGTATATATTTATCGCGTCAGTCTATCAGTCTATTCGCGATAAACATAAGAACTTACTACACGGATTTTCAAAGTATTGTAGTTTTACAATAAAGCATATCCCTATCTTTTACAGTTGATTCACAATAGTTTTTATGTTAAAAATGTTAATGATAAATTATACGTTATTTTCGAGTTCAGTCAGTCAGTTTCTTCCCGGCGAATGGTCTCGCTCATAATACTAAAAATATTATTATTTCTGACCCAATTAAATAAATAACATACATAATATAATACTATACATTATATAACTTTACAAATAACCTTTAAATATTATCTTAGAATATTTTAATTAATATAAAGAATACAAGAGAGATCTGAAAGCCTATTGTGAGAAGCCTAAGGAGGCTTTGCACCTGGAGGAGGGTGCATAATGGATAAGATATTCTCCCTCTGCAAGATCACGAAAAAATGTTTGGCAGTAAACTAGCCATGCTAGTTTTGTTGTTCTATTTGTATTCGGATAACTGATTTCAAAAAATAAACACGGAAGAAAAATGTGACCGGAGAGTAAATTGCCTGTTGTGCATAAATTATGCAGTGCTTATTGCAACATCAGAATGTGAGTTACTATATAATGCAATGCCAGTACCGACGCTGTTATACGGCAGTAAAATATGGATATTAAAGAAGCGAAATAAAAGAAAAGTAAGTGCTGTGGAGATACTATCTTTTTGTAGGATATACAGAATAAGTTCAGCAGACTAAATTTGCAACGAAGAGGTAGACAGAATGAGAGGTACAAACGAAAATGTCGCAATGAGAATGAAGAAGAATGTGCTCAGGTAGTTTGTGACGTTGACAGACTGAATAAAGAATGAAGCAAGCAAGTCTCACTCACTCATTCACTCATTACGAAATATCAGAAATTTCAATTTACTAGGAGTTTAAAATTTTGACAATATAGATTTTGACAATATTTTAGATTGTAGGTGATACCCAAGATGGGTAGGTAGAGGTGTGTTTTCGGAGTTGATATTTATAGCATCTATTAACTATATTCTATAACCTATTCCATATTCTACACATATAACAAAAGTATAGAATAGACAGTTCTGCTCATTAGTGACAAATACATAAAAAAACTTATGAATTAGGTCCATTAATGTATCGATAAACTACTTAGGAGTATTTTCGTCTTCCAGTCTATCTTTATGTCCGTCCATCTGTCTTTCTGTCGGTCTGTCTAACTGTCTGTCAGTTTGTGTGCGAATCACAAAATAACTACTGGTAAAAAATAATTTATTTTGGTATGTTGATTATATAAATATTTTCAAATATTTCCACAGTGTTAAGCCTTTCACAGTTTATTAGATCCTCAACGAATCGAAAGGCTTTATGTTGTGTGCGATCAAGTGATTCAAGCTAACATTGGGGTGCACCAGACTTGGATGAGTTCTCCATATGAGGACGAATCTAGGCCTTATACAGAGCAATTCAGTGTTTACAAGAACAAGTGTGTAAAAGAATTGTCTCATTCTACCCATGAGTCCAGTTTGTTTGAGGCTCTTCTCTTCACATAACATGCGTGTTGTGTGATGATGAAAAGAAAGCCCAAAATGTGTCTTGGGCTTTCTTTTCACATAATTGTGATACTTGTAGTCCCATAAAACGTTAAGACCCAATATACTACTACTGAGCTCGGCTTTAAGAGGAGGGTTCTCGAAAACTGGTGGGCACAATAATGTTATCTGGGGTTTGAATTGAACTAGGTTTCTTTCACATCATAAAGAAATATTGCCGAGGGATGCCTCAACAGAAAACAAAAGTTTATTTCATCACTGGTCGACGTTTTCCTGAGAAAGACCTGCACGGCCGAAGTATGCAGCGTCCGCTACTTTATCGTCTATTTAGCAATATATGCTAGGATCCTCTAGCATTTCATTGATATGCAGAAGAAACAGCGTAGGAGACAGCACGCAGCTTTGGAGGACGCCAGAGTTCCGGATATAAGAACCTAAACCGTCTACATCGAGCGTGATGCTGTGTCCAGTGAGAAAGCTGGCGATCCATTTGCATAAATTCTTGGAAAGCCCGTAAGCTCAACGTTTTGCGAGGAGCGTCCAAGGTCTCACTCGATCCTGACTAGCTGCCAGGACGTCTCCCTTGCTTTCAAATGTCGCAGCCCAGTTTTGTGTTAAATAGCCAGAAGATCACCGGTAGAGTGTGACCATGGCGGAAGCTATATTAACTGTTATTGATCAACTGATTCTCCCGATAAGCCCGGCTGGCTATTTATTATGTTCTCCATCACTTAAGAAAGCAGGGAGGTAATAGCGATAGACCTGTAGTTAGTTTGAACAGCTCAATACGAATGCTTTTCATTAGGTCCAACAAAATAATAACACAGCCGTTTTTTAGCTTCAGTAATTATTTTATTATCCTTGAGAATGTTAATTAATTAAACAAAAAGAATAAAAAACTGCCTAGAACAATATGCTTCCCGCCGAATTTTGATTTATGCATTAATATTTTATTTACATTATATTTCCATTTCTTCGCTTTGGTGTCGAGGTAAAGCGCGGCGTTGAGTTCCACCACTCAACACACAATGCCTCGAAAATTCAGCGAAAAGTGGGAAACGGAAATGTCTTAATGGGAATGGAGTGTCTTAACACTAGGTTCCTAGGTTCTCTCTTGCTACCCTGTTGTGCGGGACATAGCGTGAAGTTAAAAGCACACACAATAATAATAAAAAAATAAGTGTTTATAAAGCTATCTTACTTTGTTTTAAGCAGACAAATCTCCTTCTTAGTCTTTTACTACAGATTATATTTATTATAGGTGTAGGAATTTAATTTGGGTAATAATAGACCTATGGTAAGTTATTTTTATAACCAATTATTTTTTTAACATAAAAGAAGCAAAAGAAACCTTCGTGAAATCTTATTATCAATCTCGTTATTTTTGTACCTATAAAACGTTTTACAGACGTTTTTCCTCCACTGAAAGAACTGAAACAAAAATTTAAAGACGCTTCGGTTTTATAATATCGGAAAGTTCCTATATATGGTTAAAATATATGATACATATTAATACTTATAACAATTTTAAAGTGTTATTCCACATTTAGGAAAGAAAAATACTTTTAAAGAAAACATATAAACGTAACGACGTCGAAGTTCTAATACGCTTGTACGAATTAGAACTTCGACGTCGCTTGATGAGAACGTATGGCTTAGCGATCAGATCGCTTGGACGGTTTCCAAGAGGCGCGGGTTGAAATCCATTTTTAGACGATCGTACGTACGTTCACATTTTTATACGTTTTCTAAAAAGTATGTTCATTCTTTCAAATTATTATTTGAAAATAACATATTATAAATATTATAAACCGTATTTATTGGAAGTATTTGCTTTATTTTTTTAAAAGCTTAAAGACAGAGGCAAAGAAGCGTACAGAGTTGTTTGTGGTGAAGAAGCTCGTTACGTTTCTGCTTTCCCAATTTAAGGTTAGATACATCTACTTTACATTGGGAAATATTTGCCCGCAGATAAAGTATCAGTTTTGTTAGTACGCCGAGACCGTTTGTGGTTTGGTCGAGTACCGGTCTACTCTCGCGATATATAGTCTCGTCTGTATCTAAAGTTTAGAGTATTTCTACTTGTATATGTATTTACTATTATTTTGAATGCTTTGAATTTAAATTAGTATTTCTTTTTATTTTGTTAAAAAAATATATGTTTTTAGAGGCCTTCGTGGTGCAGTGTCATAACAGTGTGACTCTAACGCGATGGTTGTGGATTCGATTCTCACTAGGGGAAATGAATTATTATTTATAAAAATGTTTATATCTTCGCTCTTGCACGAAGGCAAAAGCCCGATGTTGTATTTCGCTACTCTACACGCAATGCCTGGAAAAATTTGGCGGGAAGTGGGGAATGGTTTCAACACTAGTATGCGGGATCGAGCGTGAAGCTGATAGATAATATTTTTTTTATTTATAAGGTTTTTTTTTACACAGTCAAAAAATATTTTCCCTTTCTACATAGTAATAACTATATAAAAAGGGAAAAGATGAATATGCATTACTTCTTTATAAGACCGCTAAGACATTTGAAACGAAATTAAAGTAAAGAAACAGCATATACGTATAAGCAGTTTAAAGTATGAAATTTTCTTTTCCACAAACAACATTAGGGCGAATCGTCAAAGGAAATGCAGGTAGTTTAATGAACTCAGACCATGTTACGACGCGGTTCTAAAGTGCTTCCGGGGATAACGCTTGAAGTAATCTCAAACCTTCTTAAGTCTACAAACATAGGTTATGAAACATACCTTCTTTACAAGTTTATGTGTGTCTTAGTGAAGCACTTTGATGTTTAGAATACCACGAGCTTAGCGAAATGCAAGCTTGGACTTTATGTGCTTAAAGAGCAATATAAGTTACTAAAAACATTTAATAAGGCAATGTATACAAAATAAAATTAAAAAACCGCTCCCGACTTTCCGTCGAGTTCTTTATGTATTGCTTGTGAGGTGGCGGAACTCAACGCCACGCTTTGTTGCGTTGCCAGAGCGAGGAAACGAAAATATTAAATATTTTATTTCCACGAGTTGGAATTGAACCCACAACCTATCGCTTACAGTATCACGCTTGAACTTGTGCTAGTTTATTAATTAATAAAAACAAATGAAACAATCAATATAAAACAATATACAATTTTCATAGTTTCGTAGGATTGCTATATATTATACTAGATGGCGCGGCTTCGCCCGCTTATCAGGAGTGAATTCTAAAAAAACCACGAAACACGTGTTCAATAAAATATTTTTAACAGTCTGAATTTAATTTTTTATAAATATCGGTGGCAATTCAAAGATTTTTCCATATAAACTTTCAACCCCTTATTTGAACCCTTATGGGATGAATTCTTAAAAACCATGAAACATGTGTTCAATGAAATATTTTTAAGAGTCTGAATTTCAAATTTTATAAAAATCGGTACAGATTAAACATTTTTTCCATACAAACTTTCAACCCCTATTTCATCCCTTTAGCGTAATTTTTTTTCAAATTCCCATCTTAGTGGATGTCCAGAATATGAAAATAAACATCTGCCCAAATTTCCCGTTTCTACCATCAGCGGTTACGGCTCTGCGTGCGTCTTACCTCAGTCAGTCAGCACAAGTCCTTTTATATATATAGATTATAAATCTATAAAATTATATAGCTCTAAATAACTGTAAATAGCTATACTGATCTGTATCCGTCGTGGGTTCTTAAGGGTCACGGAAATGGTCAATTGCAATTGAGTCAAACTACCTCAATCACGTAAATAGACGCTTCTTAATGGGAAGATTGATCGTTTGGAGATGATGTCGAAGAACTGCTATCAAATCGATGGCCACGACCAAGATAGTATGTAGGTAATTTGCGGTAATAGGTGCGGGTTCAAAAAATACGTTTGTCTATTGTAAGTTTATAACTTTTAAAATATGGAATAACGCAAAGTGGAACGTATGATGGGAATTCTTATGTTATATATTTTTTGATAATCACTGTAATCTCATTTGAAAAAGTACTTGATTTATTTTAGTTCTGCTGCTTATTTATATATATATATATATATATATAAAGAAAACTAAATGTCTATCTGTAATTTCAAAATAACTGCAATCAAAATAACTGTTTGTTAACAATGCTAAAACACAAACAAATAATTACATTCTTTTGTCTGTCTGTCTTTATCGATCTCTCCCTTACAGCTGAATCAATTTATACGAATATGCGACCCCTTATTGAGCAAAATCAGTTTAAAACAAGCGAACACACTGTGAAAATACTAAAAACACTTTTTCATACATCTGTTTATGCTTAAAATAGATAGTGAACAAACAAATTCATTACTAAAAGCATTTTCAGTTTACTTCCTGTTGCTCTAATTTATATGAGTTGTCGAATAGTTACGCATGTAGTTAAATGCTTCAAACAATAATTTTCAATGTCCATTATAAGTTGTGTTAGTTATTTATAAATCATTAAATGTTTTGTGTTTTAGCAGTAGAAACGAACTAATTATTTTGATATTATATTAAACTTCTGATAAATTTATAATAAACTAGTGGGCGCGCGCAGCTTCGCCCGCTTATTTGCACCTTTAGGGTTGAATTCTAAAAAAACACGAAACACGTGTTAAATAAAATATTTTTAACAGTCTGAATTTAATTTTTTATAAAAATCGGTGGCGATTTAAAGATTTTTCGGTATAAACCGCTTAACCGCTTATTTGAACGCTTAGGGGGTAAATTCAAAACCAAAATCAAAAACCATGAAACATGTGTTCAATGAAATATTTTTAAGAATCTGAATTTCATATTTTATAAAAATTGGTGCCTATTTTAAAAAAAAATCCACATAAACATTCAACTCCTAATTCATCCCTTTAGGGTTAAAATTTTTCAAAATTCCTTCTTAGTGGATGTCCAGATTATGAAAATAAACATCTGTCCAAATTTACGTTTCTACTTACAGCGGTTACGGCTGTGCGTGCATCTTACCTCAGTCAGTCAGGAACATGTCCTTTTATATATATAGACTAGATGACTAGCAGTAGTCCGCCTGGATTTTATTATCATTTTTCTTTTAACCATTGTCATCGAGAGATGAGCCAAAACAGTTACCACCTCGACTACGTAAAAGTACTGCTTAAAAACTATTTTGAAGGTCGATATTTAGAATTACGCGTGTTTGATCAAATATTCCTATATATGAGAATTTTATAGTAACTGTCCTCTTAAAGTTGCAAATGATGTACATGTTCCAGTACTTTAAATTAGCCAAGGCAACAATTTAAAATATTGGAAAATACATGAGTTGTTTCAGATCTATATTTTTTATAACTTCACGCATATCGTAGAGAGAAGGCGGAGAGTAATTACTAATTTTTATTAATCGTTGTGCCTTTTCTATGTAGTCTCTACGAGATATTTAAAAAATCTCCAACGGATGACATGCTCGTCCTCTAATTCTACTGTCGGCGTCTGTGTAGTTCATACATGCAGTCGTGTGCTTTGCGATTGCAACGACAGCGTGTGGAACATTGTGAATGAAACCCAGTGTTAAGTTAAATCCAACGCAATTTGTTATACTAAAGTGAGAAAACTAAATAATTTAAATATAAAATTGTGAGATAGACAGTTACAACTGAGACCCACAACAATTGAGTTACGGGAGTTGAGCTCCCTAAATAACTTTTTGGTCAATATATTTATTAAATATACGTGTAGACATTCTGTTTGAACTACTTCATACATATGTGCGGTGTTCAGATTATTAATTTGTGTTATTAGATCTGACTGAGACTGTTAGAAATATGATTTAAGGTAAAAAAAATACGTACGCTAAATAGCGAAACATACAAACTGTAGGGCTGTCGGGACTTTTTTGAGAGAATACAATAATTGTGGGTTCGAATTCTCGTCAAATATCAATATAATCATTATAAATTTATTAAATTTAGTGTATGTTTGAAATATTGTAAACAGTACGACTCTAGTGTATATTGTATGTTTAAGTAAAAGTAATTCTCGTGAATTTAAATTGAATCCTTCAACTGTTTTAGAGTTAACGATCAACTGTTTGTTGATCTAATCTATTTAATAATCTAAACTTAGGTATTTTTACGGGAATTAGATTGAACACCAGGTATAAACTATTAAAATGAAAAAATCAGCTTCACGCAGGTGCTTCGCATGGTAGGCAGAGGAAACATAGTGTTAAGACACTCCGTTCTCCACTTTCTGCCGGATTCTGGTGGCATTGCGTGTTGAGTGGCAGATTAATTTCTGTATAGTATATGTTGTAAGATTCGCGACGAAATTATGCTTTTTTTAGATTCCGTTTTAGATATACTGACAGACTCAATTTATATATCATTTGCCGCGTTAATAATAGTGGGTGCCTTTATTAATAATTTACAGACATTAACATTATACATTAAACTTTATTAGACACTCCTTACTGCACAACATTGATCCCCGAATATAGCAGCATATTAAACCTGGAGAGTCGGTTGTAAGGCACTCCATTCACCGCTTTTCGCCGAATTTTTCGAGGGATTACCGATATTCTGGAGGTATTATCGTGTTGAGTGGCAGAATTCAACGCCGGACTTTTTACTTTGGTGTCAGAGCGAAGAAATAAAAATATTAATAAGATTTAGATTTATGATGGAAAAGTGAGCGGTAAGAGAGGTAGGGGGAGACCTCGGTTGACCTTCGAAAACACAGTATCAAAGATACTGGAGGAAGGTCACGTAAAAAGCATGAGGACCCCCCGAAGGGCAT
>DWQW01002528.1:0-26444 GCA_018249695.1 Heliconius erato demophoon | reverse complement strand
TTATATAAATATATCCCTATTTACCTTTACCTTGTATACTTTAATGAGCTGTCTAATTTTAATGTAATAGTTTCATTTTATGCCAGTTACAGTAAAAGAGGGTTCAACTCTCCCGGACTCCCCCTACAATACTTATTAGCAAGAATGATTCTATGAAATGTGGTAAATTTAAGATTATAAGATGATCTGATAAGACACAAAATTCGAAGTAGATTTCTCTCTGGAAATATGACAACATTATTTTTGAATTTTGCCTATTTAAGAAATGGTAATAATTGACACAAGAATGATGTATCTACTATCAAGTTATTTTACTTCGCTTCACCAATGCCTGTTCACTTATTGTGGTATGTTTTTTCAAAATATGTAAATTTTTTGTATGAATCCCACGATAAGACAATGTTTTTACAGTATGAATGAATGTCTAAGGGGGTCAGGAAGACCAAATTAATCTGAAAACATTTGTATTTTTTGTAACCTGATCCAAAATACTGGGCCTAGTAGAACTAGGGCTATGGGTAATAGGTACATATTTATATCTTTTATTTATATTTATGATTTTTATACTATATTAATAACTTAAGCAGTATCGATTTTTTTAAATAAATAGTACCTAAGTAATAATAATATCGATATTATAATGATAAGTAATTGTATACGCAACGGGTGCCATGCCCAGCCCTTGCCTCCCACTGCGACGCTAATTGTCATTTTACTGTAGTTTTCTCTATATTACTCATTATATTATCAGACCAGAAACATAACAGTTTTAAAATAATATTTAATTATAATATATTTGTAGATAAATAATATAAAACTTAAGCCTAATTTTTTATATTTTATTTCACTTTTAAAAGATATTTTTTACTTATATTAACACAATATATCTATAGCTATATTGGAAAAAGCAAAACGTTCTATTTAACTGTTATCATGAATGATAATCAACCGCCGTGAACCACTAACTGATAAGATAGTATCAGATATCAAACCATTCTATATAATCGCCACAAAATTAACCTACGCTGACATATTTGTCATATCAATATATATAAGTATAGAGGATTAATAATTAATACTATCAATTATTAAATATATCTAGAGTCATATGCTCTATTTATTTGATAAGTTAACTAAATTTAAAGCTCTGTGAGAGATAATTAAGCTTAATTATTCTAAGCTTTCTGTACCAATATACAAATCTACTATTATTATAATTCAATTTAAAATTATAATATTATAAAATTAGATATTTATAGTAATAAGTATAGACTATACATATAAAATAAAAAACAAACTTTAAAATATACTGTCTAGTGTCTACCCAAAAACTATTTAATTTATAAGAAGATATAAATATAAATGAAAGCAGAGGTTTTCTTATAGAAAAGCTTAAAAAAAAAAAATATAGTAATAATAATAAATATAAAAATAATACATATAAATTTTAACTCACGCTCATTTCTAATGGTGTTCACAGTTGAAACACATTTGTCACGTTGCTTTCACGGTACATTAAGTTACAGTACGGTATCATAAGTCACCGTATAATAATATAAGCTTGACACGCCACATTCTACCACACTGGTGACACGGAACTATTCGATACCATTCGTTTACTACCACTACAGGAAATTGACTGAAAGCTCACTGAAATAATAGTGAAATACTTCAAAAATACATACAAATGATTTGAAAAGTTGTTTTATTGATAGAAATTGTGATTTTTTGCGATTATCTCTTTAGTTTTTAAGGTTATTCCGCGGATCGGTAAATGTAGGGCACGTTTACAGGGGGTGCCAAAACTGTAAGGTTCAGTATTGCGTGGCAGTGTGCGTCTGTGTGGAAGGATCTGTTCCGACGAGCTTTTACGAGCGTCTACGTGACGGTGTTGTCTGTGTGTGCGTTTAATTGAAGCTGTGGGGGCTTGTGGTGGTGGTGGTGTGGTACGCTTTCCATGATATGTTTTGGGATAAATAATATGAATAAAAATTTTATATAGATACCTAATAATACTACAGACCTCTGTATTAAAAGATTTGTAGGTTTATATAATTGTATTGGCCTTTTTTAAAAATAATCATATTATGAGTAATAGTTGCTTAGATGTATTTTTCAACCATGTTATGGAATTTAATGATTGGGAAACTGTCAAAAATAAATAAATAATCTTTATGAAACAAATTTCGTCTGACTACATTTTAAAGCCTTATATTTATTTAAATAGAAATAATAAAAATAGAAATTAATTTAAAATATATCTACTTAATATAATAAATCATACCTCATTATTAAAACGGTTCAAATTTCACGACATCTCCCGATGTATCTCTAAATACTGATTCCTGTGTGCCCTGTAGGTATTCTGGAAAATCGATCCTATCGCAACATAAAAAGAGTAATCAAAGGTTTCATATTCTCACAATATTAAATATTAGTGTTAAACGTTCTAACAAAAATAATAACCATATTATCTATTAAATTATAAATAAATTTACTTTATTAGTCATTATTATAGGAACTATAAGAATTTAGCAGTTATAATTACCGAGTCATTTTTTTTATAACAAAATATTGATTCAAATTATATAAACTTGAAAAGCGTGGTTACCCTCTTTAATGACGCGTATGTGTGTGTTAATCAAACACTCACACTAAGAAATGAAATCAAATATCACGCATGGGAGTATCTTTAAAGGAAATTACGCTTTAGTAATATGCAAATAAAGTTCAATTTGCATTTTAATAAAATTTTATCCACATTTAGGGATGAAGTGAAACGGCTTGAAACAGACATATATAATTGTTAGTGTAAGACAAAGAAAGCAATAGTTTAGTACAAACTTAAATACATCGAGTCACGTTCGCGAATTCCTTCTATAGAAATAAAACTCGTGAGCTATATTTATCTTGCAGTGAGAGTGCAATCTATTTTTAACAAACAAAAATATCTCTATACCTATATAAGCTACACTAACTTAACTTATACTTACAAAATGAATTAATTTATCAATTAACAGATGAGATTTCGAATTCAAAATACCATTTTTTGTAGCTATTTCCTATATTTTGAATAGAAAAAGAAAAACATACATACAAATTCTATAACTACATATATACTCTATATCTGACATGCGCGTAACAACAGATCGATGATGTTGTTGTTCCGTCTCGCTCGCACACAATGTGCCCTTCACCTGTCAAGTGTCACTGTGACGTTGTATTGGAACTGATTAGTTCACATATATTGTAATAGATGGCGTTGGCAGATGCTATTTCATGAAAATGTATATTTTATTAATTTGTGTGTTTTAAAGTATATTATAGGCTTTTTAACATCTATCTATTTGTACGTACTGACTGTAAATGCGACAGTCATGGGTTCGTTTCCTATTCGGTGCAATGAATTATTTCATTTGCTCGCTCTGGTATAAATACAAAGCGCGGCGTTAAGTTTTGCTACTCAACACGCAATTTTTCGAATTTAGCGGAAAGTGGGAAACGGAGTTTCTTAACACTAGTCTCCCTTTGCCTGCATTGCCATATGCGGATGTTTATTTATTTTTTTATATTTTTTATTTAATTTGTATGTATAGCATTAATTATCGAGTAAGTTACTTCAGTGACTATTTACGATAGTAATATACCTAATTCTATTTACATGAACAAAATTTATACATCAGTTTTTTAAAATATGAATGTTTATAAAATATAAATATTTTAAATTACAATCGTATAAAGGCTAGCTAGCTGTGTTTGCACACAAATAATACAGAAAATAATATTGATCAATATATGATCCCGCATACTATACAACACGTTGACAGTATTTCGTCGTAAAATGTGAAGCAGTCGCTCAGTAGCTTTATTTCTGTACGGACGTATTAAACCTAAAATTGCCTAAACCTTGCTTTAGTTATACCATTTTGCTTACTTACAAAAAAGGCAATAAAAAAAGACTGGGTGAGAAAAAGAAAGTCAAAATCATTTAAATATTATTATACAATTACACCTAACAGAGCCCGCGACAGATTGTGAATTCGATTCCCGCTCGAGGAAATTAATTATTTAATATTTCCATTTCTTCGCTCTGGCGTCGGAACAAAGCACAACTTTAAATACCGCCACTTGACGCAAAGCCTCTTGAATTCGATGGAAAATTATTTTACTAACAGAGGATGATTTTAAAAATTACATGAAGATGATGATGATGGCGTTAGATTTTTTTTTTTGTAAAAATCGAGCAGGTTTTTAACACACTATTTTTCTTGACTTTATCGCTTATTGAAGCAGAGCTATGGAAATAAATCTTTTGAGATGTTTCCGTAACTCTCGATAAGTTTTCCACGTTTTAACAGAGTCTATTAAATATAGTTTTTCCGTGGAAGTAGTAATATCAACAACGTTTTCGCTATTTAAAGCTTTTTCGTCGTCCATTTTGAATAAAAAACACTAATGAGTCAACGGATTTAGCTGAACGATAAACAACATATATGAAATGTTCCGAAGAACATTTTAAATAATAAGAGCATTACATTTTTAAACATTTCTAAAGTGTTTTTCCTCACTTAGGAAAGAAAAATAACTTATTAAGAAAACGTATAAAAACTTGAACGTAGCGGGCCTCTTTGGAAACCGTCCAGAAGTCCAAAAGCATTACAATTTTGTTTCTTAAGGTATTTTTTTTAGCAATTTATAATAATCTAGATATATTGGTATATTTTAAAAAATGACTTCATTTCCTGCCTAGTAATATTAGAATTGGTTAAAACTTTTAAGTGATCCACTATTATCAGGTCAATCTTCACATGTAAAATAATTTATTATGACAACAACTATTGCTTTTAGCACTTTTAGTATGTTTATTTAAATTATATAATATTAGGGGGAGACCTTGGTTGACCTCCGAAAACACAGTATCAAAGATACTGTAGGATACTGGAGGAAGGTCACCCAAAAAGCATGAGGACCCCGCGGAGGGCATGTATAAAGACGTTGATGACAATGGACGATGCGAAAGAGGCATGCAGAGACCGTAGCGCTTGGCGCTCCGTTCTCTCTGACTACCCCGCTAGGAAAAAAGCGTGAAGTTAAGTTAAGTTATTATGTTTTTTCGAATACTTTTAGGTAAAATAGTTTAGGTTAGTAGTATACCAACACCTACAATGACACAAAAATTTAAAAAATAGTGATATTTTTATAATAAATACAAATATTTTTTATAAAGCGTGGCGTTAAGATTTTAGGTTATGTAACTCATAAAAGCAAATGGCAAATGATTGAGTTTATATTGCTTAATGCGACTTTTATGTGTTTTTTTTCTAATTATGTTCATATCAAGTAATAACCGTTAATCATTTACAGATCATAATCATGTTTTTAATTTAATAGTGAAAAGTATAAAAAAATATAAAAATGTGTAATGACCAATATCTGCATAAAGTTGAAGTTATATTTTTTTTTACACTGTAAAACTATGTTATAGCGGAAGTGCAATATTTTACAATTTTATTACCTGCTATAATTAAAGAAAATTGATTATTTTTTAGCTTCACGCCGTATTCCGTACATAGCAGGGTAGGCAGATGGAACGTTCCTTACCCTCCGCTGAATTCTCGGGACATTGCATTTTGAGTGGCGGAACTCAACGCTGCCAGTAGTGTTTAATTCAGTTAAAGTTCCAATAAAACCAAAAATATTAAAATTACTCGTAGAAAGACTCTTTTATTAGATGTGATTTACGTATTATTTAGTAGTATATTAAAATCCCCTTTTCATTCAAATTTATTAGCTATTAATAGATCAATTGATGATTCTTAGTAGGTAAAGCCTATATCTGGCTATATACTAATTATCTACAGATTTTTACCTCATCACCATCACCACGTGAATGAAACAGCAACAATGTAATTGTCTATACTATACCAACGTAATTACTATACCAAAAACATATAAAAAATACTATTATTACTAATGAAAGAGCAAAATAAATGTAATTACTCTAATTACCTAATACCACGTTACCACCACCTACGTTTTCTAAATAAGTATTTTACCTAATACCATTACACCAAAAAAACATATATAAAAATATAATTACCTACACTACAATACCTTAATACAATCTACATACATACAAAAATACAAATAAGAAACGTTATTCCAATTCCCACAAGCTGATCAGAAAAGGCCTTATTAAATCGATTCTTGCACAATAGCCGGAAACACGCTTAATGCAGACCGGCGGAAAAAAAACACAAGAAAAAAAAACTAAGAAAAAACTGTGCATCCGAGCCACCGCCTACCGCAGCCAAAAATAAAACATAAAGTTGTAAAAGTAACGATTTATTCTCGAATAAACTTATTTCTGAATAATATTCTATTATAAGCAAATAAGATAGGTTTTGCTTTAAAAGTTTATGGTGCTTAAAACCTATTGGTTCGAATAGAAATTTGTTTATGCGCTATGAGAGGGAATTATACAGTGAACGTGAAGTCAAGTAGCTCTCCTTATCTTTGGTTAATCAAAAATATGACTTTCTTGTGAATTTTTAATATGAAAGTTGTATGGTGAGTCGCTTGTGTTTTACTTACAGTACTATAACAACTTCAGAAGGTAGGCTTTACTTGATATAAATAAATAACATATATCTAAATAAAATTAAAAATAAATTAAATTAGTTGCGTTGACGGATGCTATGCAAATTTCCAATGTCAATTAATTTATGTTAACACAGATAATTGTAGTTATGGGTTCGATTCTTAATCGGAGATACAAAATGTTTAGTATTCTTATTTTTTTCCTTTGGTAAGGAGACCAAGCGCAGCATAGACTTCCGCCACTCAACACACTATATCTTAACAATAGGTTCCCTGGTTCCCTCTGCCAACTCTGGTGTGCGCTGGATAGAGCGTGAAGCTAAACAATAAGATAGGTACGCTAAATATCATCTGTGTTAGCTCAGCCGTTTCATCAAATAAAAATTTACATTTCTATTAGGTAATAAATATTAAGATTCTATAATTAATAAAATAATATTGTTTTATAGGACTGCAATTTATTTTTATTGTTTTATTATTATATAATTTGTTACAAAAATACAATGATAATTCACATTAAAATGTTCTCATAGATAGGTACGTAATCTACGTATGTTTTGCTGTTAGCTTCTGACAAAAGAATTGTTAATGATATTTTAGGACCGACCTAACATACCTAAAAACACATGTGATATTCATTTAAAAAGTATAGCTAGTCAAAAAGATTGGTATGTCCGAAATACAAACCCATATAGATTTTTAAAATATTTCTTAGTGTAATGTGGAAAGTGAGAGGCGGATTTTTTTCTAGGTTCCCTCTGCTCACCCTGCGGGAAACATCGTGAAGTTAAAAAAGTGTACGAGGCTCGATTACACGATACGATATTACGTATTACGATATACACTGGGAGGAGCAAGTACCACTGACATTTAGACAACTATCATATTTTATTCGTTAGGTATAGATAGGTAATTCTTATAAATACATTCTTGATTTTTTTTAAGTAAATTAAATATTATCTAAGTAGGTATATTTATAACAAGCTACGCGAAACCTTCTGACAACTAAATCGTATTAGGTATCACATACTCGTAAGTAGATTGTACCTAGGTCTAGGTACTCAAACGATGTTGCATTATTAATCATATAAATATCTTATTTACGTAAGTATTCTTTTTTTAACAGCTTCACGCTGCATCCCGCACACAGCAGGGTAGGCAGGAAAATTGTTAAGATACCGTCCATTCCGTTCCCCACTTTCCACCGGACTTTTCCAGGCATTTCGTGTTGATGCCTGTGTGTCAGAGCGAAGAAATGAAAATATTAATAAATAATAATTTATTTCCTCGAGTGGCGATCGTCGTCAACCGTCGCGTTAAGATCACATCTTTTTGCTCCTGTGCAGCGATGGCCTCAATGTTATATTATCAATCGCACATAAGCACTTTCATACCATAATATCTATATAATTACAAGTCTGGAGAGATTTTAAATGTCTATAGGTATTAAATTCATTGACGACTTTCTCCAAGAAACTAGATTATAGTTCTACGTACATACTTTTTCTTTATTTATATCAACTTATATGTATAGAAAGGAATAATACTACAAGGAGTATCTGATACTACTGATTATTTTATTTAAAAAAATCAGCTTCACGCTGTATCCCGCACGCAGCAGGGTAGGCAGAGCGAATTTAGTGCTAAGACACTCCGTCCCCCACTTCTACTTAGCGTAACATGTCTTTATAAATTTACCTGACTGTGGGTTTTCAATCTCATTTAGGGGGGAGGTATTGATCCGACGGAACTTATAAGAATATATTTTGTCTTTATAAAATAAGACGCGGTACCAAGTTATGGTAACCAGCGAGCCATGTTACTACAGTAAAGTGACTTATCGCGAGCTTTAGGTACTCTGCCTCCGTGAAAAATATACTATTTATTAATTTTTAAGTTTCACGCTCTATCCCGCACGTAGCAGGATATACAGATTGAACTTAAGAATCGATTGTACATTACATTATATTTACATTTAGCTTCACGCTTTATCCCTAGCGGGGTAGTCAGAGAGAACGGAGCGCCAAACGCTACGGTTACCGTTTGTACCGATTGTACCGTTTCTTTTATTCCACTGATTTTCCAGACATTGCGTGTTGAAGTGGCGGAACTCAACGCTGCTCTTTGCACCATTACCAGAGTGAGGAAATGAAAATATTAAATACAAATGCTTCAATACCCCGAGAAGGAATCGGACACACAACCGTCAAGTTTATAGTTACACGCTTGGGCCCCTGTGCCACGACGGCATTAGATATATTAATATATTTATGTAGCACTTGTAACTACACTTGGAATATTACTTACCTATTTTATAGCTTTTATCTAAATATAATATAAACTCAAGGTAAGTAAAGTACTTCAAAGTATTCACACAAAGATTTCAACAAAGCATATTTTATCATTTAATTAAGTATATTTTTATAATAATTTTACGTTTTTAAACCTTCTTATCTTAAGTATGTGATAAATAACACTTCATGAAGACATTTATATTTTATACCAAGGCAAGGTAAATAATATAATTAATGTACTATGTAAGCAACAATAAAATAATCTTTAAATAGACAGAAGTTTTGGCGTACCTTATTGTGACAAATCCGACGACTAGTGTGGGTTCATATCCCGGTAAATATATGTATACTTTCTTATTCTTCCTTTACTTCATAGAGGGCCTGCCTAAGTTCGATCAACCAAAAAAATATCAAATCTTACAATCAACCATAAAACATCTTTTCATATTTAATCTAAATATACTTTGTACAGCTGAAATAAGGGTGATATGTGAAGATAAAAAACAATATATGACGTCATTCATGAAAATAAAATCTCCTCGCGACTAAACTAGATGGCGCTCGCAACGTTATATTTGCTACCTGAAATGTTATTTTGTACCTTGAAATTTTACGTATACTTATTTCAGGTTCCGTACCCATAGAGTAAAAAGGGATTCTATTACTAAGACTCCACTGACCTAATGTCTGCCCGCTTATATGTCTGTTACTAGACTATATCTCAAGAAATGTGACAGACAGTTAAAATTTTCTCTCATGATGTCTCTCTTATTTCTGTTACTGTTATAATAATAAATACTAAGAAACAAAACAAAATAACTATTTCAAAGGGCTCCCATACAAGTACAACTGATATGATTTTTTTGCCATTTTTATAAAAAAGGTAAGGAACCCTTCGTCCGTGAATCGGACTCGCGCTTGGCCTGTTTTTTGAATATTTAAGATTGATTTATTTTTAAGATCGATTTCGACACGATATCTTGAAAACTGTCTAATAGAGTAGAGTATTTTAACACTAGGTTCTATTAGCCTGCCTTATACGAGAAAAAGCGTAAATTAGCTTTAATTATAAGAATTAAGTGATTATAACATACATTGATCCCTCTTCATTGTATTCTTCTCGCACAAATGTTAAGTATAGAAAACGATAAAAAAGAATAACTTAGCATTTCCTTCTCTAAATTATTTCTTTCCGAGTATAGTAATGTAAGATATAGGTACTATCCATCTATACCTATTTTTAACATAAATTAATATACTACATTTATATACTGAGGCCAGTCGTAGTTCAGGAGTGCAAGCGTGTGACTGTAAATGCGATATGTTGTGAGTTCGATTTCTTTTCCAGGAAATGAAATATTTAATATTTTCATTTCTTTCAAAACGCAATGCCTCCAGAATTCAGCGGAAAATGAGGAAAATGAGGAATGGAGTGTCTTAACACTAGGTTTCCTCTGCCTACACTGTTATAACGGGATACAACGTAAAAAAAGTATAGAACATTAAGATTGGTTAAGGTGGGAATGGTATTGGGTGGGATTGGTAAACGTAGAGATGCTGTAATTATAAAGGTTAAACCTTTATCAGTATATCCTTTTTTTGTCTTATTTAAACAAATATATATTATGTATATTTTACTCTAATATACATGCTATATTTAAACTAGATACTTTTTTGTCTATACATAGATAAAATACTAATAACATTTATTGATCGTGGGGAACGGATAGTAAAATCCTAGTAGTAAGTATCATTTTTCGCGGAGGAAAGAGAAAAATCCAATTACAATACCGTCGCGTTCTTTACTTTCCGTTCATTTAAAGATTATTTGTAACTAGTTATACATCGAATTCGTCTATTTTAACTGATTAAATTATTTTAACATGAATGCTACCCCAATTCAATTAATCAATCAATCAATTAATCAATAATCATCATATAAATACTGGCATATTTAACTAAAACATATGTAAGAATCTTCATATTGCTATACTCGAATATAAAACGAAAGCTATATTCAAAATGACAGACAAAACCCAGCTATAATGTATTAATAACAAAATAATCTCTCATTCACATAGTAAATAATTTAACTTAATTTACTGTACATTACAACGAGTCTATTATCTTAACACGTCTAAATAATAAAACACAAACGCCATAACTCATAAAATTATCACTTTATCATTACAATATTTAAAGAATTTCGTAATAAATTAAAGCGTAAATATTTTGTAATTATACCTAGTCCTCGCATCGCGACGGCGGACCGACGCAAGGTCACACCACCGTACATCGAGAGCGGTCGGGCTGGCAACGCCGCGCACGACAGACGGAGATCGATACACACAATATCCGATATGTTAGAGCGAGACGACACTATTACTATTGTGCATTCAGAGGAGAACGGATGTGAAGTGCAACTCGTGACCCGCGAGCTATACTAGACTAGCCGAATTTGTAAATGTATAAATTAGAAAGGAGTTTTTAGTTTGGAGTTGCGTTTTTTTTTATTTTCTTTTTAATTTTAAAGGATTACGTCGCGCTCTATGCGGTTTTGACACTCTGTGGTATCTGTTTTCGGGAGTATGCCGCTTCGTCACCAATACTTTAGGCCTAAATTGTACGGAAACATTATTTACCTACCTAAATATATTTTTAATTTTGTGAAAATATATTTTTTGGAAAGTTTGTGTGTATAGTGTTATGATTTAAAATTATTTTTTTATATTTTTACAGGTATTTCAGTTTTAGAGCAATGCTGAAATGCTTAGGCTTACGCAATTTTTTGACAATTTTTTTATTTGTTATTAACTAGTTTGTGCTTAAAAAAACTAATTACCGTATTGATCAACAATCCTTATATTAATATGCAAGAATCAATAAGCATATCATTGACTTACTTATGAAAAAATTTAAATGTTTTGTTATAAAAAATGCTACAAAATGGTAAGAAGTAAAATAAAATCAATTTCACACTGTATCCCGCACACAGTAGGGTAAGCAGAGTGAACCTAGTGTTAAGACACGCCGTTTCTGCCAAAAAAAATAAGTTTAAATAGTTTTAAGAACGGCAGGAGCACAAACGTGTGGCTGTAAACGCGACAGGTTGTGGGTTCCATACCCACTCGGAAAAATTAAACGTTTAATATTTACATTTCCTCGCTCTGGTGTCGAGGCAAAATCGCAATGCCTCCAGAATTCGGCGCAATGCCTCCAGAATTCGGCGGAAAATGGAGAGCAAAATGACTTAACACTAGACTCCCTCTACCTATCCTGCTGCATGCGGAATGAAAAGTAAAGGTGAAAAAAAATCTTTACGAATAACTTTGAACAACAAAAAATAATATTCAACAACGGATGCTAAAATGTACAACACTTATAGTATAAATAATTAATTGGTAAGATCTGTTTATTATAGGAAATTTGTAGTTACCGCTTGAATTCTATAAATCTAAATATTATACACAAGACTCATAAATTAAAAGAATTCTATGTAACACGGTATAATATAAGTATATTAAAAATATAAAGTATATTTTTATTTATTCTTACGGCTGCAAAATACTATGTAATACAGTATACTTAATTTATATTAAAAATGTTACTATAAAATATATTTTTATTTTTTCTTACGGCAAAAGTGCTGCATTGATTTCATGAAATTTACGAACCAATCTTGGGTAAACAGTTATAAGTAGTATTGCGTTTCAAACGATTATTTAATTTTGCGCAAAATAATATAGATACCTATATAAGTACTGCTACCTATATAAGTGCTAGTAGTAGCACGCTTTTGCCCGCTTGAACTGTACGAAAATTTATTTCAAGCGTATTTAAGAAGAAATGATTAATTATTTTAGTATGGTTATTTAAATTGTTATGCAGCAAATAAATCGTAATTTAAATGTTTTGGGAATTTAATTGATTTTCACATATATATCTAGGGAAACGGTAAGTTCGTGTGCATTGCACATGCAATCTTTTCCGAGAAAATTTCGAACCTAATCCTAAATCTTATAATCTCGATTTTTTCCTATCATCATAGGTACAAATTTAAATTTTACAAACAATATCAAACAACAAAACATTAACAATTATTTAGCCAATTTAATAAGACAGTTGTATAAAATCACTCTCTTAGCAATTAACAATGTGATATAATTATTTTAAATTGGTATAACTTTTTTATTTGAAAACCGATTGAATTAAAACAATGTTAAGCAAATTTTGCCAGAATCCAACAGTGAAAACCACATTTAAAACGGTTAAGCCGTTTCTTAGATTAGCGTGAAAAAAATTAATATCTTTTTTTTTATTATTGGTTATATTACAATAATAAAGTATAGATTACTTATTAATCAATTTATCTACATAATGTAAAATTATAGTTATTTCTTCGTTATTGTAAACACTTACTTTTCAAAATGACTTTTTAAGTATTTTTTTATTGGTATACCATTAACAAAACTTCGTGAAAACAACAAAGATTATTTTAACAATTGTTTAAATGTATTTTAATTATTTACTAATACATATCTACATATAAAAGTTATATGTTTTTGGCTATTTCCTAATGCATATATTGTTATGAAATTGATAAAATGCGTTTTCGCTACCCAGCACTGTAGATACTTAGTCTAAATCATGAATATCAAGACAGTCCACGACTACTTTAACTCTTTACCCGCATCTACTTTAGTCCACAACTATCTTGATAGTCGCAGTCAAGCACATTTTTTTAATAATGTTACTTAGACATAGTTACTAAATAAAATTGTTGTTCATATTTTGTTATTAAAAGAACACCCATTTTTGCAAGAATAAAAAATTAAAGAGAAGCGTAAATTATTATTAGTTTATTAGTTTATATTTTTATTTGTAAGAAAAATATAAACACTTATATTTTAATAAATACCTATATTATCTTAGTAGCTATGATAAATGTTTGTTATCCTTGGGTTCGAAGATTTTCGGTCATGACACTGCATTACTTATAAGTAGGTAATGCAATTAACAAATTAACTTAATGTTAGGAAATAAATTATATGTCAAAGCAAAGTAATAAATCAATTTATATAAAACATAAATCTAACGTTGATTTAGCGTACGTAACTTTGTTTCGAGATCTAAAAAATTGCAGAGAACTGCAGTGTTTTATTTATTTATGAAGTTCACGCTTTATTCCGTATTTGCTATAGGTACTATACAGGTATAAAGAGAATACTAAGTATACAGTCCGTGTTCGCCCATATAAGAGAAAATACTTGTTGAATAGCAGAATGTCGCCGAAAATAAAAATAAGTAATTACCCAAGTCGAGTGAAACCACCAATAGAGAATTGTGCTATTGTGGTTTGAGGGCTATTATATTGAATGCCTATCTGTAATTTTGAAACTGCAACAACCGTATTCCAAAATAATATATCCACTGACGTCTTGTAGTTACGTAAAAAAAATATTGTATGGAAAATAATATTTTTTTTTTTCATATTATTATAATTTACATAAATAAGCAAATACGGTTGAATGAATATATTAAATTAATAAATTATTAACTATATATAATTTAGTACCAACTTGGCTATAATAAATGTTATTTATAAAGTAAGGAAACAAAACATTTAAGAAATAATTGGTTAAATGCAGCCAGAATGGCCCACCGAGGCATCTATACAATTTCATTACAATTCAGGATTGTAGGTCAACGGGAAGTACAACTTATAACAGTTGACAAACTTAAGTTAGTTGCCATATGCGCTCATTTTGTATGAAATGCCTATAATTTTTCACTGTAGGTGCAGGTCCCTATAGGTTTTGTATTTCATACGAAATGCAGCAAAATTGCCGCATGCCGCAAAAATGTTCTAATTTTTGATTGCGCTGACTATCTATCAAGTTCGATTTTCTCTATGTTTCAAGAAACCTTCTGGAAATTTGATATAAAATTCATTTTGATACCTCCACGCGATCTAGACGGACGGACAGACGGACAACAAAGTGATCCTATAAAAAATCCATTTTCACCTTTTAAAGTACAATTCCCTAAAAACAACATTTCTAAAACTGAAAAATGTAAAAAAAATCTTCTTGAATACGTGGCTGTATTATCTATAGTCCTTTGAAGCACAGAAGGTACGGAAGCCTCGGCGGACTAGTCCGATTCGCACTTTATCGGTTTTTTCTTATTACAATAAGACATGTGTATACTTTAACTTGGTAAAACATTCTTCAGACAAACATTCATAAATACGCAAGAAATACAACTTAAAGCTAAAATAAATATATTAATGCAACGCCATTTTCGTTCCATATTTAGATCAAACGTTCAAATAAACACTTAATAATACAGTAAAAAAATAAAAAACAGTTACACTAAGACAAAGATAGTCATGGTGTACAATTCTTAATAATGTCAATATTTACATAATTTTATAATTAAATATAATTAGCTACAGTAAGGCTGTTGTGTCAGTACTCAGTTGTTATAGTCACACATAAATGTATTGTGGGCCGGACTAACTGGTTATATTTAAGTAAGGATGTAATTAAGATAAAATAAAAAACACTTCAAGCATCGTAAAGTTTTAATTTCAATTAATTAAATTACGTGAAACGGAAAATATTTGGTTCGTAATATTGAATTTCGGTTTTAATTTTTAATGGTTACAATGTTCTTGTTGCATTACATTAGCAATAATTGATATAATATTGTAATTATTAAGTCTCGATTAAAGTTGGAAGTTGCTTTAGTAAAAAATGTTGTACATTTTAATGTTCCTACGGAAAATATTTTTGTTTACCACAGACGGAAAATAACGAATTATTATTATTTATTTATTTATAACTATTATAATGGATACTATTGCACTCACTCAGGCAAGATGAAACTTTATTTACTTACTTATTATTTTATTCTTACTATTACTTACTATTTTATTCTGTAACACAATATCTTAAGGCTCTCTACTAATACTGGAACTGGAAAATAAAATACTGAAAATTTTCGACAAATAACACGATTTTTTTTAAACCTAAGAAAACAACATTCAATCACAATCATGCCTACTTTAAAAACAAATTACCGCTCGAAAATCACAGATAACTTATCAGACTTTATCTAAAATGCTTAAACCAGAATGAGTTAATTTGATATAGGTAAAGTATTTTGAATCTTTATTAAATTAATTAGATATATAACATTAGATAGACTATTAGATTCATCATCATATTTGTTGTATATAAAAATGTATATGTAAATTGCTTATATTTGAATATACGCATATTTAAATCATTTTACTATTTTTGTACATAGGTAATATTATTATTATTCTAATATTTTTTTTATAAATGTGACATATATCGAATATTTATTCAATTAATTAGTTATACAACATTGGATAGACTATTCTAATCGGATAATAATATTTATTATATTTAATTTAAAAATAAAAATATAAATTATTTTTATATTTACACATCTAATAACATTTTATAAGAAAAAACTATAAATAAATATCGCACTTATGCCATTTCCCGCATAACAAATCGCTAGAATCCACATAAATATCATAAATCGAAAAAAAAGAAAACAAAACGACGGGACGGCGTGGCATTTCAACAACGTATATTTCAAAATCTCGATACGGCGGACGCGTTATCGCGTACAAGCTACCAGGCGCGCATAACACGGCAAGACGTATTATATGAAAGCGGCGGCAACGTTTAGGCCTAAACGACCGGTGTGGCGCCGCTCTGTCGCGCCGCATCGCCTTTGAGATAACTTGGATGTAAAATACTCATTATATAAAGTATAAATAACATTAATTGTGATATTATTAAAACGTGTTTTGTACGTGATTTTGTGATTTTTTGTAGTTTTATTTTGGAGGTGTATGTAAAATCCTCTAGTTTAATAATAATCCTGTTTATAATTTATGTTAAATATGTTGTGTTCGTTTATTATCATTTTTAGTTATTTTAATTTATGAGGTATTTATAACTATAATTTGTTGTTTTATATAGATGTTATGTTTTCATAAAAACACACCTTTAATGAAGACTGAAACAATAATTTTTATTATGATAAAAAAAAATCGTGCCTTGCAATTGTTAAAAATCTTAAGTTGTTGCTCTATTTAGGTATTTATTATCATTATCATAAAATAAAAATTAAATTAAATTAGCTTCACGCTGTATCCCGCACATAGCAGGTTAGGCAGAGGGAACCTAATGTTAAGGTCCGTTCCCCACTTTCTGCCGAATTCTCGTGGCATTGCGTGTTGAGTGGCAGAACTAAACGCCGCGCTTAACCTCGATACCAGAGCGAAGAAATGGAAATATAATTTTAAGTAAATATTTCATCTCCTCGAGTGGGGATCGAACCCACAACCAGTCGGTTTTGCAGTCACACCTCGTGCCGCTGCGCCACGACCGGCCTCTCTATCATTATCATCTTATTTTAAAATCAAAAGAACCATACCATCTTAAGATCTTAAAAAATAATTCCTTTTTCTATTGTCTAGTTTTTAAAAGTGATGATTAATGTGTTGTATTTAGTAGCAAATATTTTGTAAATATGCAGGAAACGATAAAACTCAGTAGCTAGTAGGTAGACTACGGTAAACCGGTGGTGTTTATAATAATATTCCTGTAATTGCACTCAGCACAGCCATTAAGTAATGATTAATTAATTAGTAAATTGGGTAAAATAATTAGACAGGGACACGCCATTTTAATAAATTTCTTCTATTGTTACTATTGACCCCATACGACATACCAGAAGCAGCTGTAATACTAATGTAAAATATGTCTTATAAATCGACAATATTGAAATATGTTTACTTAAACAAATTAATAATATGTCAGTCCCAAGCAACAGTAGGCAGTCTAGCGAAATATTTATGAGACGCAGTGGTAAAGCGTCTGGCTGTAAACGCTACT
The DNA here is from genome assembly GCA_018249695.1 of Heliconius erato demophoon. NCBI lineage: Eukaryota > Metazoa > Arthropoda > Insecta > Lepidoptera > Nymphalidae > Heliconius > Heliconius erato. The sequence goes on along the minus strand of DWQW01002528.1, from coordinate 8,608 downwards.
GTCGGACAATGAATTATTTTCATTTCCTCGCCCTGGCAACAGGACAAAGCGTGGCGTTGTGTTCCGTCGTTATAATATCTTGCCCTTAATATATAGGTAGCTGGGCAGGCAGAGAAAACCTAGTGTTAAGACTCTCCATTCCTAATGTTTCCTAAATTGTTGAGAGCGAAACTCAACGTCGGGCATTTGCGTTGGCGCCAGCCAAAACAAAAACCCAATGTTGTGTTCTTAATTTCAAACGTGAAACATACAGAATCAGATATACATTTAATATTGTTATGATCTATATGTGCCATCGTAACTTTTTGTAACAGTTCATAATCAAGTTTATTTAATAAAACCCTTTGTCAATTGCAACTCAAAGGTGAGATGTAGTAGATAGTAAGCACCTTATTTCTCTGTAATTTGTAATTTGTTGTACTTTATTGTGAGGCCGGTCGTGGCGCAGCGGCACAAGGTGTGACTGGAAAACCGACTGGTTGTGGACTCGAGGAGATGAAATATTTACTTAAATGTATATTTCCATTTTTTCGCTCTGGTATCGAGATTAAGCGCTGCATTGAGTTCTGCCACTTAACACACAATGCCTCAAGAATTCGGCAGAAAGTGGGGAACGGAGTGTCTTAACACTAGGTTCCTTCTACCTATCCTGCTGTGTGCGGGATACAGCGTGAAGCTGATTTGATTTGATTTATTGTGAGAGAGATTTGTACATTAAAATATCAATTTTCCCTCTTGAAATCTTGTTTATACATTTCATCAGCACCTGTGATACAAACAACTTTTAAAAATGAATGTTACAACTGTCCCCATAAAAAGTCATCACGTTACGAGCTTTGTAAAAAAATACAAAAAAAATACAACGTCACAGCCATATTAAAACTTTAGGACCGTTTCACAAAAATGACTAGGTATGCGAATGCTATTGTTCACATTCACGCATATCGTATATCTCAATAGAGATGTCCATTTAGATATTTATTATAGAGCAGCGTAAATGTATAGACCATCGTGGCGCAGTGGGAGAGCGTCGAATTGTAGGTACACGCGTTGGTTATCTCTAGTCAGGAAATTATATTAAATTTATCAAAGGCGCAATGTCTCTAAAAACAGAGAGTCTTCCCACTGGGTTCCCTTACCTACCATGTTTACGGAATTTCTTTAATGCTTGTCGCTATTCAATATCGACTCAATCTAGTAGGAAAGGTAACATTTTTAAATTGTTTTATTTAAGGTATAGATATATGACCAGCGAAGCCTCGAAAATGGAGAGTGGATGTAGAGAATTGAATCACTACAAATTAAACTCTTGTCACTCTTTTATTGCATTTTTGCATAATAATGAAAAACGAGTAAAACAAAGATAAAGTAAAGAACAACAAACAAAGGAGAACAAAAGAATAATGTATAACACAGTAGTTTTAACGCATAAGTAGGTAGGTATAGGGAGCGGACTACACCGCCACTCATAAGTTATCCTTCCCTCCTGTTCATCTCACTCGATACAAGAGTACAATGACCCCCACGATATATGAAATTAAATTGGACAAAGTTTTAAAAAAAAAAAAGTTTCAAATATAAAGGAAATATTGTCTGACGTTTTTTTGTTCTTTTATCCTTTATGAAAAACTCAGGTGGCCTTTTATTGTATTAAAATAATTATATTTAAATAAATTAAATAAAAAATTAAATTAGCTTCACGCTGTATCCCGCACACAGCAAGGTAGGCAGAGGGAACCTAGTGTTAAGACACTCCGTTCCCCACTTTCTGCCGAATTCTGGAGGCATTGCGTGTTGAGTGGCAGAACTCAACACCGCGCTTAACCTCGACACCGGAGCGAAGAAAATGGAAATATAAATTTAAGCAAATATTTCATCTCCTCGAGTGGGGATCGAACCCACAACCAGTCGGTTTTGCAGTCACACCTCGTGCCGCTACGCCACGACCGGCCTCATTATATTTAATTTATAAATATTGTATTATATTTAAAACTGCATATTTTCTAGACAGACTATTAACATATCTAGTTAGTTATAAATATATTAGCATAGGCCATGGCCAGTCGTGGCGCAAGGAGTGACTGTAAAATCGACTGGTTGTAGGTTCGATCCCCACTCGAGGAAGTAAAATATTTATTTAAATTTATATTTTCATTTCTTCTCTCTGGAGGCGAGGTTAAGCCACTTAACACGCAATGCCTTTAGAATTCGGCGGAAAGTGGGGAACGGAGTGTAAGACACTAGGTTCCCTCTTCCTACCCTGCTGTGCGCGCGATAACAGTGTGAAGCTGATTTGATTTGATTTTGAACACAGCCTTCCACAACTATAATATGGTATGTACACATTGATATATATTGTCAAATAAGTATTTCCCAACATAACTTTGTTAAAGAACTTACTTTCAGCTCCGAGCAGCGATGCATAGATAAAAATCTTAGTGTTAAGTTAACATTTATTTATTTATTTATTCAGCTTCACGCTGTAGGTACTGTACTATAGTTCATATAACTAGCAGGCTATACAAAGCGATATGCGAGTCCAATGGCGAGAATAACGCAGTTATTTGTTTTACTCTACAGCTTACTTAAACAACCAATGTACTTACTGTTTATATAAAACATTAATTCCCAGAAGCATCGCGTATACAGATATGTAATTTAAAAACTACGCACTGACCTCATCATTGGCCCTAAAAATAAAAATAAAAATGTTGAAAAGCTAATATTTCAAAAACTTTTCTAGTCATTAAGCAAATTATAATATATAGACAATATGTTTATTAATTAAGTTAATAATAAAAGTTAATTCTATTACATACAGACAGGTAATTTGGAACCTTCGCACCGACGTCATCGTTGGCCTTGAAATTAAAAAAAAATAATTGAAAAGCTAAAATTTTTCTAGTCATTAAGGAAATTTCAATATATAGACAATATGTTTATTATTGAAGTTAATAATAAAAGTTAATTCTATTACCCACAATAGGGCTTGATAAAAGAATAATAAAACTAAACGTAGCACTCTTCGTACAAGTATTAGGGGCGTGTATGCCCCACCCAAGGCGGGTCCGAAATCAATGCGATCAACTAGATATATTAGACACTAGATTGTTTCTTATTTCACTGATTAAAAAGTTATAGAGCTTTGAAATATTATATCTAATTTGTGTTATAAAAAATATTAATAAAAAAAACAAAATACAAGATTGCAGTATGTAAGACGAAAATTTAAAAACGAAGTCAGAACGTTGATTGTAAAAGTTGACAAATTTAAAATTGCGGGCGTATACACTAATTTTGTACGAAATTAACTACAAATATATGTTTGTAATTATTTTTCCCTACGATGTGCTCCAAGGGATCGTAGACTGGATATTTCATATTGATTTCAGCTTAATACCTCCATGCGAATTTGATATAAACGGTATTGACAGACGAATAGAGAGAGAGACGGACAGACAGACCGTGATTTTTGTATGCCTTTTATACTCCACTTGACTTCTTGATCAAAATCCGCACATTGCTTTGGTCTCTATATCGCCACATAGGAACTAACACATACATTCATACATAGATCGATAAGTACAGTATCCTCCTTTGCTTCGTGTAGTCGGGTACAGAATAAGCTCTAGATATATTAGATAGTCGCTTTAAACTGCACTACCCTACCCGGGCCCATTTTATTTATTGAGGTAAAATATCAATAGGTAGTTGAAATGAATATACAAAGAGAATATAATTAAAAATTGTATTGTTAAAAAAAATAAACAGAAAACCTTATAAGTGAACACCTGTTGCTCAACTCTACAAACTGTAAAATCTTTTCCAAAATCAATATATCGATTAATATTAAACATAAAATAAAATATAATCATTTTTTGCAATAAAATTAAATATAATAAAAATTGATTATATAAGGAGAATCATATTAAATTAGAAGAAAAGTGTACAGAAGGGGCGTGCCCAAGCAGTTGCAAGGCGGGCCGCAACGAGCTGTGCTTCGCCCCGCCCCTCTCCGCCCTATAGCCCTTGCCACACCCACCGTAGGGACTGTCGATCGATGTTATACTGTAATGCTATTTAAATTTTAAATTAAGGAAAATTAACTTCTAGTCAATGATATAATTACTTTCTAATATTGATTTCTAATAATAAATGTTATTTTTATGCTAGCTGTTTTTTATTTAGTTAAAACTAGATATTATTAATGTATTAAAAATTATTTTTAAGATTGTAAGCTGTTAGCTGGTTTAAAATTTAATTTTATCTTTATGCCTCAGCCTAATTTATGATAACGTTGCATAATGCAACGTTATCTTAATGGGTAACTGTTTTTTATTTATTTTTATATTTCATCATCTTCAAGATCTTGTGATTTTTGACTAAAAAACATAAAGAAATAGACGTAGTAGGTATACATAGATTAATATCTGTTATTTAAATGGTTTTTTTTTAAACATTTTGTGGTACAGACTATGGTATGCAGATCCAGATCTATTTACACACTTACCTTTTCATAGTTATCTACCTACCCCCTTTTTCATTCTTAAAATATCATTAGGTATATAAATTTGCATTATAAAACAACAAACACTAAGGACAGTTAAGATATAACAACAATAAGTTACGCAGAGAAAATACTTTGTAAAAATGTCACGAGGTAACAAGGGAAGATATGATCCATTGATTACAAGACAAGAGTGTCTTGTTACTAGGTTCTTGAAATAATTAGGCTAAATGGAGGATAAAGCGTGAAGCTAAGAATAATATGTAAATAATGTAGGTATCTAATAGAAAACGCTATTTATCTATATTTTGTGAATGTAATGACAGTTGATTTAGGTCCCTACTTACCTACAATTTTAAAGCCTTATCATAATTAATAAGTGCACAAGCGCACGAAAATGCCATGGAAAAAAATATTTAATATTATCATTTCCTCGCTCTGGTAAGAAAACGAAGCGTGGCGTTGGGTTGCGCGCTCAACCCGCAATGCCTCCAGAATTCGGCTCAATTCAGAGACTCAATTTTAACAGAGTGTGTTAACACTAGGTTCCCAGCTCCCTCTGCCTACTCTGCTTTGTGCTGGGTACAGCGTGTATCCAAAAAAAATCGTTAATAGGGGAGATCACATAATTTATTTCTTTACTCCAATTGATTTTTCGTTGTTTCAATGTATACATAATATTATAGCACGCATAAAAAATATTTCGGCTATAACACAATATTCCATTCTACATTGAAACACTACAGCTAACTACAGTTAAATATAGAATTTGCAGTATTTAGAATAATGCTGCAAATGCCAGACACAAACCTTAACTCTCTTTCTCTCTCTCTCCTCTCCTTAACACATTTAAAAGTTTCATAATAAAAACCTTAACTCTCCTTGTCACTCTTCTCTCCTTAATACATTCAAAAGTTTCATAATAAAATGTAAAATGTAGAAAAACGCTACGGGATATCTAGGTACTTATAGAAAAAAAACAAGGACTCGAAGGCCTAAAGATTCCAGTCCAATCTTAACAAAAAAATAAATACATAGCACCCGTCGATGAAACCATATGACTTGGCTACCTACTACCTAATATTTTTTCCATCGTATACCTGAACAGCAACCGTCCCGGCTGCCAATATAAAAGCCGTTACAAAAACCACACAAGGTGTTCATCGTGCGTAACAATTGATCCACTTTACAACGCTTCATAATTTTAATAGAAACTTGGCTCCGTGCGAATGTTTTATTGTAAATATCGAAACTGTGGAAATTGGATTTTACACTAAATAAAGTCCATCTGACCCTTCGGATGGACAAATTCATAATTTGTGCTTCTTTTCTGATACTGCTAGAGAGCGAACTATCTATAAATACTAGTTAATAAGTCAGCTTCACGCTGTAGGAAGAGGGAACCTAGTGTTAAGACATTTCGTTCCTCATTATCCGGCGAATTCTGCAGATATTGCGTGTTGAGAGGCGGAACTCAACGCCGCTCTTTGCCTCGACACCAGAACGAAGAAAGTGAAAATTTAAATTTAAATAAATATATCATTTTCTCGAATAAGGATCGAACCCACAACCAGTCGCGCTTACAGTCACACACTTACCTGACTCCTGCGCCACGACTGGAGTCAAATAGTAATAGACTAAAATAGGCTTAGAGGTAATTAATGTGCGGTAGAAATATGAACGGGAGGTAGATACAACAGCGAAAACTCACATTGGTTTGCTAAAGAATTTCGTCCTGTCCTACCTACTCACACGGCAGCACTAGTAGAATAATTTTGAATTTCATTAGATGTATAGGTAGAGGATGGAGCTCCTCTCTGTACCTAACCTATAACTTATCACTTACCTCCACAATCCTATAACCAGGGTAGTGGAGGTAAGTTTTAATACGTATTTAAAGGCGCTAATTAAAGCTACATTCGAGTTTCAAGTTCCAGATCCTGCTCTGACTTCGTCACCCTGCAACGAGGATAGGCCTAAGTCACAAGATGAATATGGATGAATGTGGACTACCTACTTACCATTCCCCATGGGGAATAGTTTGTAATTTCTTCTCCATGGGGAATGGTAAGTAGTTTCTTCTCGTGATACAACTTATTCTATTGCACTTTGTTAAAAGGATGCTGTTGGGCCTTTTCATACAGCACACACGCAAAAGACATCGAATAAAATCGACAAAAACACATTCAAGAAGAGAAAGGAGGAAAACAGGGTCAGGTGGAATTTGATTATGTCAATATACCGCTCATGGTAGCGGTTGCAAGGATTTTTTTATTACACATTGTATGCTTTTTCCGTCGAATTCTGGCATTGTGTGTTGACTGGCGGAACTCAACGCTGCCATTTCCTTCGACCCCGGAGCGAGGAAATATAAACATAAAATATTTAATTTCCTCTAGTGAGAATCGAACCCACAATCGGGTTCACACTATATCCCGCGTATAGCAGGGTAGGCAGAGGGAACCTAACGTCGGGCTTTTGTCTTGGTAGCGATGAGATGAAAATTGCATTGCATGCATTCCTCCGAGAGTGATCGAACCCACAATCGACGCGCTATAGTCCATACCCTCAAGAACTTAATTAAGATAAATAATAAAATTATGAAATAGATCTATATAAAATGAAAGTGCTGATTGAGGCCGGTCGTGGCGCAGCGGCACAAGGTGTGACTGCAAAACCGATTGGTTGTGGGTTCGATCCCCACTCGAGGAGATGAAATATTTACTTAAATTTATATTACCATTTCTTCGCTCTGGTGTCGAGGTTAAGCGCGGTGTTGAGTTCTGCCACTCAACACGCAATGCCTCCAGAATTCGGCAGAAAGTGGGGAACGGAGTGTCTTAACACTAGGTTCCCTCTGCCTACCTTGCTGTGTGCGGGATATAGCGTGAAGCTAAAAAAAAAATAAAGTAACCTGTAGGAAATAAACGCCAAATTTAAGATAATCCTTTATTTTTATGTACCACCACCACCAATGTACCTTACCCACATACCTACTATTTATTCTATACTTCCCATCCACTTATATTTTACAAGTTGGAAAGTATATATTTTAGAGTAAAAAACTAAACAAAGGTATTAATAATAATTATCTACCCATTTAGGTATTAATTCGGAGGATTTGAAATAAACGGTGAGCACCTATAAAAATACAAAATTAAACTTAATCCGAATAAATATGTATTAAAATATATTTTTACAAGAGTTTTTATTTATTACAAGCTTTTAGTTACTTACACCTGTCCCGTTGTCTGTCTGTAATCAAATCTTGCAAGTTAAATTTGATCCTCACGGTTTCCGGTTGAGCTGAAATTTTGCATTCTTGTATAAATCGGATGACAAAGCGATGTTATTATGACATAGAGTTGATTTGATGATGCAGTTGGAAGGTGGCCATAGGAATTCCGTAATTAAACTACGCAACCCCATCGAGCTTGAGCTCGTTTGATTCGTCTTAACGAGTACTTTAATACTATAAGGTAACAAGGGTCTAAAGATTTAGCTGGAAGGTGGCCGTAGGAACCCCGTAACTCCGGAATTTTGGCGCGTTTGATACGATCGAAAATCTTTGAATTAAAAATACTAGAAATATAACACTTAATAAATAATAAAAGCGTGTTACATTTTGATGGTATAATTAAGAATATTCCACACCTTCTTTTCCACTCGCTATCAAAATGTAATACCGTTTTATTATTTACTTGAGGGCGCGCGCGGCTTCGCCCGCTTATTAGGAGTGAATTCATAAAAAAACCACGAAACACGTGTCCATTAAAATATTTTTAACTGTCTGAATTTAATTTTTTATAAAAATCGGTGCCAATTTAAAGATTTTTCCATATAAACTTTCAACCCCTTATTTGAACTCTTAGCGGGTGAATTCTTAAAAACCATGAAACACGTGTTCAATGAAATATTTTTAAGAGTCTGAATTTCAAATTTTATAAAAATCGGTACAGATTACATTTTTTTTTCATACAAACTTTCAACCCCTATTTCATCCCTTTAGGGTTAAAATTTTTCAAATTCCCTTCTTAGTGGATGTCCAGAATATGAAAATAAACATCTGCCCAAATTTCACGTTTCTACGCACAGCGGTTA
>DWQW01002527.1:0-26445 GCA_018249695.1 Heliconius erato demophoon | reverse complement strand
CAATAGTGAAGTTCCAGATTCGTTCTAACAACTTAGGAACTTGTCGACTCCATGTTCAGCTAATAACTTTGTTTGATATTACAAATATTATGTTAACATTTTAATGTACATTTCATGAATATTGCACGAAGCGGTGGTTAAGTTACGTCGATACGCCCACTGTGGTTGAATGTCAAAGAGCGGTTTGTTTTTGCTTCTCAGGTTTATTAAGCAGAAAGTTAATAATATTATTTCCAAGAAATACGGCGTGCGTGCGGCTACGCCCGCTTGAAATATACAAATGTTTATTTAAGTGTATTTAAGAAAAAATCGGCCAAGTGCGAGTCAGACTCGCCCACCGAGGGCTCTGTACTAATTTCACGATTGTGATTGGGATATCTTATAGGTGTTGATGATGCGGCGAATAAAGTTAACAAAGTTAAGTTTACGGGCATATGACATACTTTGTATATATCATACAAACTACATAAATACAAATATAAGTTTGTAATGATTTTTTTTTATAATTATTTGTGTTTTGGTATCGTCTAAATATGCAATCTAAAAAATACATTTATGAGATACTAGCAACAATAAGTTGTAACAAGCATATAATAACGTATGACTTAGTTGGTCAGAGCGCTTTGACAGTTTCCAAGAGGCGTGGGCTTAAATCCCGCTACATTCAAATTTTAATATATTTTCTAAAAAGTATTAAAACACAGTTATGTTTATATCACAGACAGAAAAGTTTTTCCCACGTAAACACCGATCGCAATATAGCATAGAATTTTGAAATCTCGGTTTTATTATCATTATACAAATTGAAATCTAAAGATTAAGCCAATTTCAGTAAAACATTTGTATAAAACAACTTTTACTGAATTGGCAAATTTGTCGAACTAAGTACTTTAAGTTGATATAACTTTTTTCTTTATTAAACGATTAACGAGTATCTTACCCTCTGGTATGGTGGGTTTGAGACTTCAATGATTTTATGAGTGGATCCCAGGTGGTAAAAAGTTTCCTGGTGGTAAATAATATTTTTTTTATATATATTTATAGAATTTATGTATATAACACTAATTTTAATAAATTAAAACGAAATGTATACATCCCAAAAAGATATTCAGAGATAGCATTGGTTTCATAATATGCAGTTATTATACAACAGAATTCCACATGTTTCTACTGTACGGAAATATCGTAATCAAAACGGAAGCTTTTGTATAAATTTTATAATTTTTATCAATTTACCATCAATCTGTTTCTGTTTGAACAGTTTTATGCCGCATTTGACACGTTCATTTTTAGAGAATTTCATTCCGTATGTACGTTTAGTTGATTTGGTGTTCAAATAAATATAATTAATAAAATTTTAATTATTAAATGGATTATTATTAGAGACATTGATTAAATAAATATTTTTAGTTTTAAACACTGGGCGAATAAAATAAACGCTTCACGCTATATCCCACATATGGCAGGGTAGGCAGATGGAACCTAATGTTAACCCACTCTGTTTCCCATGAACTGCACAATTTCAACGATATTGCGTATGCGTAAACTCAATGCCGCACTTTAACTTATTACTAGAGAGAAAAAATATTTTATTCCCGCGAGTAGGAATAGAACACAAAACTCTCGCGTTTGCATGCTCTTCATGCTTGAAAAATTGAGGAACAAAGTGTCTTAACACTAGTTCTTTTTTTCCCTCTGCTTACCCTGGTATTTGCGAAATATAGCGTGAAGCTGATTTATTACAGTTTAAAATACGTTTCGTTGATTGTACTGGTGCATGTCACAGGATACACTATTATTCCGGCAGGGGACGCAAATTGGAATATATGTAGTACTCTATATTTATTTTATAAACAGGATATATTGAATATTATTTTGACGTATTATTAATATCGATATTCACATTTTTTTCCTCAATTTCCAGCGTCATCTCGCATGGTAAAGTCGAAACTAAGTGTCAAGACACTTATTCTACACAATCTTGGGGAAATGACAATTGAAGTAAAAAAATACTATTACTAGGAGTAATAAATTACTTATGATATAGAGATAGAACCCACAATCATTGACTTTACCACTTTACCCACTGATCTCCATTAATAATGATTATTTTCATTATGTAATAATGATTTAACTTAGCCAATACTGAGGCTATAAAGACCACTCTTGAACAGTATAATACTACTTTGATGATCTTTGGAATCCGTCCCAATTAATTTGAATTAAATAATGAAACAATAGAGGCCATCTCTGGCAATATATTATACAACAATAAAAATAAAAGAAATATTTATTATAAAATCACATAAAATATATTATGGTAATGGTACAAACTTGGTGCATCAATACATAAAAGGGAGGTTTTATAAAGACTTAGAAATTGAGTTATTCTTATATAGTAATAATATTCATGTACTTTATATTACAGAACACTGGTTTTGAAGATTTGAGACAATTTTTAATTTTAATAATCACTAAGTAGCTAGTATGTTCAACAGAGAAAAAGCAATTCGCGGTGGCTTTTTAATAATTTTGAATAAATTTTATAAATTTAAAGAACGTAAAGATATCGTGTGTCTCTCTGCTGAACAGACTATTGAAATGGCAGTGTATACAGACTTCTCACTGGGTTATATGAACATTTTGAAACAACAATAGAACAAGTACTTGTAAAACTATCTGGATCTAAGAAGTTAATAGTTGTATGTTAAATTTATAACTTTATACGTTAATATAAATTTACTTGAACTCTTGAATGGTGAATCCGTGGATCCTGCCGATACTATGGTATTTCTCGGTATCACCATTGACTCTAAATTACAGTGGGGACCTCATATTGATGGATTGGCAAATAGACTAAGCCAAGTTTCAACAGCTTTTTTGGTTAAAAAAATGAGACTATTAACTGATGAGAAAACGGCTCGCCTTGTTTACTTTAGCTACTTTAATAGTATCTATTATGTCCTACGGTCTTCTACTTTGGGGTAATGCAGCCGGTATCACATCATTTTTTTGTCTTGCAGAAGCGAGCTATTCGCGCAATCTATAACTTTATTTTTTTTCTTGATTCGTTAATGCAAAAATTTAAAGAAATGAATATTGACAGTTGCATCTGAAAAAAATTTGAAAATATTAAGGAAAATATTAATGATTTTACCAAAATTGGTGATGTACGTAACATCAATTATAGAAATAGGAGTAAGTTTATCGCACCTGTAACACAATCGAGTTACATCCGGTTACATCGAGTCCGTAACTCTTTTATGGGACAATGTGTACGCTTTTACAATAGGATCCCAGAAAACGTCCGAGAATGTTCTATATCACAATTTAAAAGAGTTGAGAAAAGACGTTTGTGTGTTAAAGGTTATTACCAAATTAATGATTATATAAATGATAACACGCCTTGGGAATGAAATACTCGCTCTAATCTATTTCAAAGTATTATTGTCAGAAATGTTTAAATGTGTTTTTGAATAATTGATTTTAAAAAAAGTCCCGCTTATTTTCTTTCGCCGTTTTTATCTCAGGTTTGACGCATTAACTTTAGTGAACTGGTGGTAATTGCTTGAGGTTTAAAAAATGAAGCATGTAACTTCTTTTTAACATTTTTGTAAAGTGTTCTTTTTTAAAGTGTGGTTACTATGAACGTATAGCTTAGTGGTCAGAGCGCCTGGTCGGTTTCCAGGAGGCGCGGGTTCGAGTCCCGCTGCGTTCAAATTTTTATACGCTTTCTAAATAAATATGTAACTTCTTATTTTGAATAACAAAAATTGACTTTGACTTCAAATAGTTTTTTTATATATTTACAAATTATTTTAATATAAATAAAATTTAAGAATTCTTATAATATAATACAAATATTATATTATTTTTAACTAAAACTGTTGAAACGAAAGCATTTTGTTGTTTTCTTTATACCAACCCATATTATATAACTCATAGGTCATTATAATGTCTTAACCTTATAACACCGTGTACTGTGGATGCCCTAGTTTAAGTAAAGTTTAACTTATTTTCGTTAACATTAGGTTATTAGGAAGGGAAAATTTAATTTTCCTAGAAATGACAACTTAAAATAATACTCATTTCACGTTTATTCATAAATTATATAAATGGAAGTCGCTTAAATTATGAACATAGTGATGCCATTTTAAACTGAAAGGAATTTAATGATTTTTTTTGTATATATTGGCCTTTAATTCAAGCCTAGTAAATAAATATAAGAAGAATTTCACCTCAATTTTCTTGACATTATGCGTTGACTGATTGTGGCGCTTTGTCTTGTACCATAGTAAGGAAATGAAAATAAATCAGTCCCTCGAGTGGAAATCGAACCCACAACCAGCCAACTCAGGAGTACGACACAACCACGTGTAACATTAGACGAGCTGTGTGGTTAGGAAATTCGGCGGCAGGTTAAGCAATCCTCCAGAAATATATGTGAAAAAACTTATTTGCCACAATTAGTTTCACGCTTTATCCCGCATACTACAGGGTAGGCAGAGAGAACCCAGTGTTATGACACTCCGTTCTCCATATTCTGCTGAATTTTTCGAGGCATTGATTGAGGTGTGTTGAGTGGCGGAACTCAACGCCGGAAAAAAACTTAAATTTCCATACATTTATAAAACTGTAAAAACTATATTTAAGAGGCAAATAAATCATTAACTTTTGCTAAAACTGAATGCAGTGCACAAAAATAGTGCCAACAGGTCACGGCCCGAAATAGCTCGTTAATCTCGTAACCTTTGATCTGCAAATGTCTGACCGTGCTTAAATTATTAGACCTATTCTAACATAAGCAACTAATATTAAATCAGCATCATAATATTTAATCACACAGCACGGTAGTCAGAGGGAATCTAATGTTGAGACACTCCGTTCCTCACTTTCCGCCCAATTTTAGAGGAATTGTGTGTTGAGTGGCGAAACTCAACCCCACGCTTTGCCTCGACACCAAAATTCCGTGGAAAATGAAGAACGGAGTGTTTTAACACTAGGTTTCCTCTGCTTACACTGCTGTGCGCTATATACTGCGTGAGGAAAGGGAAACCAGACGAAACGTGAGAACAAAATTATTTGTCACTACGTTTCCTTGGCAAAAATAAAAAGTAAGACTGATGAAAATCTAACAAGTGATTAAACATCTCATTTATTATACATTCCGAACTAAATTATTTGAGAATTCAATTTCTTAAATATATTTCCACGAAATCTTATTTACAGAAAAATCTTGCAAAAATTTTACCATTTTCTCAGTGTGTCATTAGACACATTTACCAATTCGGTAAACTTATTAAAATCTGAAGCCAGTCGTGACGCAGGGGCACAAAGTGTGACTGAAGACACGACTGGTTGTGGGTTCGATCCCTACTCGAGAAAATTAAATATTTATAAATCAAATCAAATTAAATCAGCTTCACGCTGTATCCCGCTCACACCAGGATAGGCAGAGGGAACCTAGTGTTATGACATTCCGTTCCCCACTTTCTGCCGAATTCTGGAGGCATTGCGTGTTGAGTGGCAGAGCTCAACGCCGCGCTTAGCCTCGACACCAGAGCGAAGAAATGGAAATATAAATTTAAGTAAATATTTCATCTCCTCGAGTGGAGATCGAACCCACAACCAGTCGGTTTTACAGTCACATTTCGTGCCGCTGCGCTACGACTGGCCTCGAATGTTTATTTAAATTTGTATTTCATTTTTTCGCACTGGTTTCGGAAATGAATTCGGCGAAAAGGAGAAAACGGAGTGTCTTAACACTAGGTTCCCTCTGCCTATGTGAAATTGATTTAATTATTTTATTTATTAAAAGGTTCGAATTCGGCAATATTAAAGAGTGACCTACTTAAGCGCATTCTGTAAGCGTTCTGTCGAATCGTGAGTCGGCAAGTTGCCTCTGTTACCTACCTTCCTGATTTATAGCAACCATTTATCCCATTCATTCATATTTAGGTCGACCGTTTACGCTTAAGTGAAAAATGTTCTCGTTTCTACAAAAAAATGAATTTTAATTGTGAAAAATATTTTTTTTTAATTTTAGCTCTTTGCCTTTGTTATAAGAAAAAGAAGGTGTGTAAAATATGTGATTAAAACTAATTAAGTTGTTAAGTGCAGTCGTTGGTGTAAGGAGAACGTTTAGGTTTGATTCCTTCCCGAAGCTAATATTTCTGTAATAAACAAGCAACCTATGGCAACGGATAATTGTAAACAAGACGGTTGTGGGTTCGATTTCCACTCAGAGGATTGAATTTTATTTAGCGTTGCATTTCTCAAATCAATACGCAACATGCCTCGTAAATAATCTCGTAGGTAAGTAACTTTCTTACCATCTACAAGATAAGGTGTGAAATTAAAAAAAACGAATAGAAAAATATATAAAATTAAGTTGTTAAATACCGAGTCAATTGTCAAAATATTTTGTTATTCTATTTTACTTTATGTTAATAACATTTTGCTTGAAAACACTTCTTTATTTGTAAGCCGACTTCCTTATTTAAGTAAGTTTAAGTTTTCTGTACAGACAAAGCTCCTTAATCCCTAGATGCATGATTTATATTCCATTTTGTTCAATTGTTGTTTTCAATA
Source organism: Heliconius erato demophoon (assembly GCA_018249695.1). Classification (NCBI taxonomy): domain Eukaryota; kingdom Metazoa; phylum Arthropoda; class Insecta; order Lepidoptera; family Nymphalidae; genus Heliconius; species Heliconius erato. The sequence goes on along the minus strand of DWQW01002527.1, from coordinate 19,854 downwards.
GAAAATAAATATAAAAAATATCACAAATAGTAAGCAAATAGATTTTAATTTAGGTATTAATATGAGCTTTTATGGGTATTAATAAAAAATGTAGTTGCCATTTGCCGGAAGTCGTCTGGAAGTAAGACCCTTAGCCTAATCACTTAAAAAAAACATCTTTTTTAAAAGTGTTATTCCACACTTAGAAACTTACACACATAAGCACTTTAAAAAAATTAGAAAAATCAGTAGTAACAAAAGAAGACTAGTAATTATTATCTATAAAAAGATATTATAATTTAACATTTTAAAATAATATTAAACTTAGAGATATTTTACTAAGAATTATAAGCACATTTCGAATACCGGGTCTTTAAATATTACTTGAGGAGACCTCCCTGGAGTAAACAACGTTAGCGAAGGCTTTTCATACTTTGACTGGGTTTCTCGTATACTTTGCACTGCAAAATCTTTATAATATTAGTAAATGCTTTATATTTTGGAATATGAAGAAATTTCTGAAATTTTACAAAGCGGAAAATATCCATACATTAAACTGGAACCTAAAAATGTAAAATTCTTGTTGCTTAGAATTTCTTTTAATTTGCCTTTTCGGAGAGCAAATAATAAAATGTAGTGACAGCTTTTATCCTTTTTTTATCATTTTTAAATTTCCTTCCATTTTTTTATTTAAAATTACAATTTTAGTAGACTTACTCATTGTTTTTGATCATCATGATCGTGATTTAATATAATTTTTTAAGATTATACAATCTTTGGCTTAACAATAATATGTTTTTTTAGTTTCACGCTTTATCCCGCCATATAGCAGGCAGAGGGAACCTAGTGTTAAGATGGTCCATTCCCTACTTTTCGACGCACTGCGTGTTGAGTGGCAGAATTCAACGCAGCATTTTAGCCTTGGTACCAAAGCGAAAAAATTAAAATATTAATAAATAATAATTCATTAAGACGATCAAATCCTATAGCCTATAGTTGCTATCGCGTTATAGTCACACGCTAGAAAGTTAGAAACCCTGCGCCACGACGGCCTCGACGGCTTCTAACAAAATTGTTAGTTAAATTTATGTATGCTTTGTAAATACATTTTATCACTTACAGTATTCAAATATACTATTTCAAAATTTAGTATTTAACTAGCTAATCCTATTACTTTGAAATTTACAGACAGTTTAACGTTTATAGTAAAATTAAATTATTACCGTATTATAAATAACTAAAAGCTAGTTAGTTGGTCAGTGACGTCAAAGTTTTCAATTATACAAAGTTATATATAAACATATTATAGTTTCACGCTATATCCCGCACATAGCTGGGTAGGTAGAGGGAATCTGTGGTAAGACACTCCGTTTCCCGTTTTTCGCCGAATTATGGAGACATTGTATGTTGAGTGGTGGAGCTCAACGCTGCACTTTTCCTCGACACCAGAGCACAGAAATGAAGATACTAAGTATTTTATTTCCTCGAGTGGGAATCAAATCCAGAACATGTCTCGTTTACAGTCACACGCTAACATATTATAATCAAGTTTTAACATTGTTTATCAATTATATTAAATCAATCATTTTCATATATCTATGTATTTAATCTATAATACTTGCAGACAAATTGAAAGACAAGTTACTAAGGCGCTAAGCGCAAGTCATGGCTAAAAGCACAATCGTAGGTAAAATCGACAGGTGGTGGGTTCAATTTCATTTGATGCAAAAAGATATTGACTATTTTTATTTCTTCCCGCGAAGAAGGAAGCCAAGCCAAGGCGTTGTGTTCTGCCAGTCGGCTCGCAATAACTCCAGAATTCAGCATAATGTGGGGAACGGCACTTCCGTTCTTAATTAGAGGGAGAGTGCCTTAGAACTAGGTTTTCAGGTTCCTTTCGCTTACTCTGCTATGTGCGGGATACAGCGTAGAAATAAAAAAAAATTTAACGTTTTACTTTAATTTAGAACTGAAAGTTTCATTACGCCATAGAAAAGATAACTGTCAAATAACTGCAGATTGCGAGATTGCTAACAAAGTTAATATAAGCTACAATTTCTATCAATATTTATTCAATTACACTTCAACTTTGTGCAATCAAATCTATTTAGGTACTACTGCACATTTAAATTGGATCCCAAGTGTTAGTTTTTAATTTGTTTGTTTTTTTTACAAAATGAAACGTGAATATTTCATATTTTTTGAAAGTGGGGAACGGAAATATCTTAATGGAAACAGAGTGTCTTAACACTTGGTTCCCAGGTGCCCTCGGCCTACCTTGCTATATGTGTAACACGTGCAGCGTAAAGCTATTTTTTAACACTTAGGTTCTGTCTACTTACTCTGCCATCGGGATACAGGATGAATTAAAAAAAATGTTTTTATATCAATACTCAGATAATTACAAATAATTGTATAATATAATACAAAATATAGCCATAAATTCTGCCATCAAAACTAACCAATAAAAAAATGTAAATTCTGTGTATTTATCATATAAAAGCTAGGCAAGGTATTATTTGTATCTAAAACGCGACTAAACTTCATTATTATCTTCGTTATTTGATACAACATATTTTAATGAAACATGCTCAGAGCGATGCTCTGCTTTTATATACAATTTGCAGATAATTAACTTCGAATATGTAAATGAGTAATTTATATCTAATCCCAGTTCAAATCATGTTGAATGTAATTCAAAATATGTCGAATTATATGAACAGACAAACGTATTATGAATAGTTAAACGAAATTTTAAAAATATCGAATTATATGTAGACACATATATACATTAACATTTAATCTCTAACAATCTTATTTTTTCCGTTCTCCGATTTCTGCAGAAATCGCAATGTTTCCACGTGTGTGGATTGATCTAACGACCATATCTTTTACAACCAGTCGCTGTAATGCACTAAGGTTATCTATAGCGATATGGTTAATTATCCTCATCTCTCCGAAAGGAGAATGGCCTTGAATCCGGGAGAAATGGTGGATGAATCACAGCACTTGGGTTGGGCTTTTTACGTGACCTTCCACCAGTATCTTTGATCCTGTTTTCGAAGGTCAACTGAGATCCTCTCCTACCCCTCTTACCACTCTTTGCTATTCCTTCATCCATCAATCGTTCGGCGTGCCAAAACAAACTGTGCACATTCTACAAATAATGCACCAAAAATATATTCAAAACCGAAACTGTTTTACAGAATAATTACAAATATAAAAAATCACCATCAAACAAAACAATATTTTCCAAATCGAAAATAGGTCGAGTACGCTCAATCTAGGTCCAAGACTTACTTGATTGGTCTACAAAAGGATAAGAATACTCAAGGGTGAATTCGCTAACAATATGTGGACATCGTTTGAATTGCAATTGTGACGCTCATTCCCATAACTATAGTAGTATACAAGTATACTTATACGTGATAAGGCCACTGTTAATCATTTAATTCTATTTAAACAATTAACTCGCATTAAAAATGTTAGTAAGAAAAGACAGGTAATTAAAAACATTTTTTTTCAGCTTCACGCATACAGTACGATAGGCAGAGGCCACCTAGTGTTAAGACACTCCGTTCTCCACTTTCCGCCAATTTCTGCAGGCATTGCGTGTTGCGTGGCGGAACTCAACCCCGCTCTTTCCCCTCGACACCAGAGCGAAGAAATGAAAATATAAATGTAAATAAATATTCCATCTCCTCGAGTGGGGATCGAACCCACACCCAGTCGATTTACAGGCACACTTTGTGCCCCTGTGCTAGGACTGGCCTCCTGACTTTAACATCAATATATGTATAATAAAATAATTCAAAATCAACTGAACTTCGCATAGTTTATGTGCTGTCGGAGTTTTAAATGGATAAATCAATTCAGTTTTAAAGGTGGCTCGATCCAAACTGTTCTAGGCCACGTTTCAAAGAAGGCTGTTCAACCGTTTAAAAAAGCTCAGGCCTTTTGTAGTCGACTCTACAAGTTTGAGCGATGCAATTGAGCATTTGTGCGATATGCAGGACTCTTTATTTAATATTTTATCACGCTATACGTGAGACTTTGGAAAGTACTAAATTCTTAGTGGATATTTAAATTTCGCTAGCACAAGCTTTAAGTTTATCATATAACGTTTTCCATCGAAAAGAATTTAAATAAAACAGGTTAAGTGCGAGTCGGACTCAGCCAACGAGGCTTCCATACCAATTTCAGGATTTTAGACCAACGGAAAGTAAAATTTGATAGTAGTAAAAATTTACTATTTTATATTTGCAGGCATATGCACTCATTTTATATGAAATGAACTACAAATATAAGTTTCTTATGATTTTTTTTCTTTGAAATACCTTTAAATTTTTACTTTTTTTTATTTGTATTATAAATTCTCAGTTCATGCCACATTTCATAAGTGTAGATCCACGGGAAGTAACTTATAAGTTTTAATTACGCGGCGAATTTCGAATGACATTCAGCAAAAGCTATTCATAAATGCTTGTATCTTGATTTTTTCTCTGCTTCAAGGGACCATAGCTTAATATATGATATTAATTTCAGCTTGATATCCCCATTTTCAACTTAAACATAATATAAATATTAAATAAACCGACAACGTTCAGTCGTGGCGCAGGGGCACAAAGTGTGGCTGCAAAACCGACTGGTTGTGGGTTTGAACCCCACTCGATGAAATGAAATATTTATTTACATTTATATTTTCATTTATTCGCTATGGTGTCGAGGCAAAGCACGGCTTTGAGTTCCGCCACTCAATACGCAATGCCTGCAGAACGCGGCGGAAGGTGGGGAACGGAGTGTCCTAACACTAGGTTCCCTCTGCCTACCCTGCAGTGTGCGAGATACAGCGCGAAGCTGAACACAACGTTAGAATGGATTTTCAAATGATAGTATAAAACAAAATATAATACAAATGTCTTTTCCTACAAAAGCATATAAAAACGTAATACATAATAGTACAATACTTCGCTTTGTATTTTGATGAAGTGTTTACTTTATAAATTTCTCTGTAGACGATCTCATTTTCTCAGAACTGGAGCTGACAATTCAACGTCGGTATACTTTGTTACTATAGTTTTAATTATTAAAATGCTTTCAAGAGAGAAAACATCTTGATTTAACCTGCTTCTGCCTTCTTGGCCTTGCATTTAATAGAGCACTCGTAGCGTCTCTTGACTCGCTCAAGTACGTAATTTTCTTGTTATTTACCTTTTAGATAAAGAAGATGGCTTAATTGATATTGATATTCCTCTCTGTTTTATAACTGAGTTTCAGTTTTGAAGTTAGTTAAGATTTTAGCTTTTTAGATTTTTTTAAAATGTGAATTGCAGTTGAAAAATATGTGGTTTTTTTCGTCTAGTTAGCCAACGTGCGGTTTTAAGCTCCGCGATCAAACAGGCAATGTCTCTAATTTGAACAAAGATCCTGTACATTTTGAAAAATGTCAGAATATTAAAAAGAAAATAATATATGTTTTTCTAGAACATATTTTGCCCCTTTTGGTGTGACACGGAGTCGTGGGCGGATCATTTACCATTTGGTAACCTGAAAGGAGGTATTATTATAAGAGATAGATAGATGGAATGTCACAGCAGGGAACATGAAGAGAAATGTTAGAAAAATCCAGTTTTAATTTTTTTCTTTTTTTTTTCCATATGAAAAAACTACCCACTAACAAAATTACACGTTATTTACCACAACTTAGTGGCTATGAAACATAAGCTTAACTCAAAAAGAAATAAATTATTACTATAGATTATAGATTTGACAAACCCCATACAGCTTTTGGTTCAATACACGAACATTTTATATAAAAGAAACGGAAACAAATTCATTTAACAAAAGCGCGAACGTATTTACATTTTTATTTGAGAAAATGTCTCTCGCGGGAATATATCGTATCCTCATCAGCATGCATGTTAAATTCATATTTACACTGGCTTAAAGTTTTTTAAATGGGAATATACTGATTTTAAAAAATGTACAAAACCATTTGGCTCTCCGTTCTCTCTGACTTCTCCGCTAGGGATACAGCGTGAAGTTAAGTTATAAAAAGACCTGGCGGTTATTTCTGTACAGTTCCTTTTTTTTTAAGATAATTTCAATTATTAATAAAAAGAACATATTTTGAAGCATGTAGTAACATTTTATAATATGGTATTTCCATCTTTTCATTGTAAACATAAATAAGTTGACGGGTGACGTCATTGTTTTGTAGTTAGTAGGTACACATTACGCTTTCCTTTTTTAGCATCACACTGTTTCACGCACACAGCAGGGTAGGTAGAGGGAACCTTATGTTTAAAACACTCTGCTTCCCAATTTCCGCCGAACTCTGGAGACATTGAGTATTGAGTGGCGGAACTGAGTAACGGACACCAGAGCGAAGAAATGATAATATAAATTTAAATAAATATTTCTTTTCTTCGAGTGGGGATCGAACCCACAACCAGTCGATATTACAGTCACACTTTGTGCCCCTGCACCACGACTGGCCTCTTGAACTAGAGAACTTGCAGTACAAATAAAGGAATCCGCAAATATCCGCAAAATGGAATGGATGACATATAAAAACTATTACAAACTTACAATTGTAGCTCATATCAACCGGAATGAGTGCCTACGCCTACAAACTTGAGTTTACCAACTTTTCCAACTTCCACTTACCCTCAAAACTGAAACGGAACCCTCACAAATCAGACTCGCACTTGACCAGTTTTTAAATAAACTACCACATTTTAAACTTTCCACACGATGATGCAAACGCATTTTTCATTCGCCGACATTGCATCGCGTGATAGCTGAAGGCATTCTTCAACCCACCAAGTTCCTGGTAGTAATTCGTGGCGAGATCCGGCACACTGTGTTCACTACTCGACTAACGTTGTATGTACAACCTCATGTCGGTATAAATCCATCAATGGTAGGTTACACAACCGTAAAACGGTTTTACCGTTTCATTTTTTTTTTTCAATTTAAAGGTTTCAATTACGTTATTAGATTACTTGGAACTCGTTGGTTTTTGTTTTTAAGTATGCGATTGTTTGTATAATACTATTATTATTTTAGTTTAATCTATTGAGGCAGTGTTTGACCGATGACGGGTTAAGGTTAAATTATTACATCGAGTTTTTTTTTTCATACAGGGGAGGTAGAGGACCTGGGAATCTAGTGTTAAGACACTCCGTTATCATTAAAGTACTTCCGTTCCTCACTTTCCGCGGAATTTGTGAGCCATTGCGTGTTGAGTGTCGGAACTCAACACCAGACATTGTAGATAGAAAACTTAGTAAATAAAATAATTCATATACTACCAGTATAAAAAAATATTTTAATCGCTCTACAAGAGTGGCATTAAGCTCCGCCACTTAAAATGAAATATATTCAAAATAAACGGAAAATAAAGATCAGAGTGTCTCATAGATAAGTTCCTACTTACTGTTACTTGATAGATATAGATATTAAAAGGAAAGATAGATATTTTTTAACCTATTTCCTCCAAATCAAACACATTATACCCGCTTTCCATACACCTTTCACCAAGTGTCACAGCGTTTCAAAAACTAAACGTGGCCTCTTTGCGAGAGCCCTTACATTTGGTTCGTTAGGTAAATTAGCGCGTTAACTCAGACCCGTCTCTGGAGAGCTTGTAGACGGAAATTTCTTTAACATTTTTGTACAAATATTTTTATGGTCACGTTAAATCTTTAAAGCGCTTTTTTTATTATAATAATTATTTTAAATGAAGGCTAGTTTGTTATGTTACTAGCGTGTAAGTAATGGAAGTTTTTCTTAATTGAATTTTATATGCTTTATTTTTTTTATCAGCTTCACGCTGTATCCCGCACACAGCAGGGTAGGCAGAGGGAACCTAGTGTTAAGACACTCCGTTCCCCATTTTCTATCGAATTCTGGAGGCATTGCGTGTTGAGTAGCAGAACTCAACGCCGCGCTTTTCCTCGCCACCAGAGCGAAGAAATGGAAATATAAATTTAAATAAATATTTCATCTTCTCGAGTGGGGATCGAACCCACAACCAGTCGGTTTTACAGCCACACTTTGTGCCACTGCTATACTAAACAAAATATATAGGTAGTAAACACATTCTATAAGATTTATTGAATTTGACGCACAGTTTGGGGTCACCATTGCCGCTAAAATGATAAAAAAATATTACTCCAAGGGCTTCTTGACGCCTTTGCGGCTGACAGCTATATTACGTGAGATCGTGAGATGAAATAAGATGATTTGAGGTAAAAATGTGTTATTATAATAACACAATTACACTTCTTTTTGCGGTTGGAGCTAGCTTAGAATATCCAGAGGTTTTAAGCAGAATTGTTTTCTTATTTAAACTGAAATTGAGACGTATTAAATAGGTATTTATTTTTTTGTAAATGTAAAAAAAAAAGTATATTATTACATATACAAATAAAATATATATGTAGATATTCCATAATCAAGTTCCAAAAATGATGAAAAGTAGGTTTAACATAATAAATCTAATTTCGCCATAAATTATGAAAATGGATGAAATCGCTATAGTTTTTCGTCGTCCTAAAAAAACACACAGACAAACATTTTAATATAATATCGACTTAAACTAAAAAATTACACAAAAAATACTTACATGTGTAAAGTAATAGTAGTATACATTCACTCCAGAATCAGCCAGAATCTCCGCAAAGTAGTTGGTGGGGCACACGAAGAAATAATCACCGACGACGTCGGCGATCATCTTCTGGTTCAAGTAGCCGTCGGTTATTTCTTCCCAGTCTGTATACTAGAAGAATGACAAGTAGAAATGTTTAATGTGTATGATTAACAATCTAAATTATATTGAATCACGCTGTATCCCGCACTCTTTACGGTAGGAGGGAACGTAGTGTTAAGACACTCTTTTCCCCATTAATACATTCATTTACAATTTTCCGTAGCATTCTTGAAGTATTGAGTGTTGAGTGGCGGAATTCAACGCTGCGCTTTGCCTCGCTACCAGAGCGAAGAAATGAAAATATTAATTATTTCATTCAATCGAGTATGAATCGAACTCATAACCGTCGTCGTACTTACAGTCGCACGACTAACGACGGCCTCAACATTTATAAAAAAAAACAAACAATTAAATCAGCTTCACGCGGTATCCCGCACACAGCAGGACAGGCAGAGGGAACCTAGTGTTAAGATATTCCGTTGCCTACTTTCCGCCGAATTCTGGAGGCCTTGCGTGCTGAGTGGCGGAACTCTACGCCGCGCTTTGCCTCTACACCAGAGCGAAGAAATGAAAATATAAATGTAAATAAATATTTCACTTCCTCGAGTGGGGATCGAACCCACAATCAATCGATTTTACAGTCACACTTTGTGCCTCTGCGCCACGCCCGGCCTCAACATTTATAAGTAAAAAATATAAGCAGAAAATCTAATTATCACTTTTATCGATATCATTCGTTCATATTTTTACTCTCATCTCATATATCGAGTAATGTCCCCGCGGAGTTAACTCATTCTGTGAATCCAGTAACGACTTCCCATTTTAAATTGCCAACTCTGATGGAAAATGATATCTACTCGTGTATCATTAATGCGAGTAATTCAATTTGATCTGTTATATACGAGTAGCTCGTTTAGAGAAAAATTCTTTATAATAATATATTTTTAAACTTTTCTGTTTTATTATAAATAATAATATAATAATAATAACTTTATTTAAACGCTCATACAGTATACAATAATCCGTAGTAGTAGTAGTATACAATATATAGGGATGCTAAAAAAAAGTGTTTTTAATTGCGATATACATGGCCATATCTTTTTTAAGTTAATGTAGAAATATGACTTTCACAAAAAATCAAGGGACCGTAGACCACAGTATACAGTTTGAATTTCAACTCGATATCTCCAAGCGTTCCTGAGATAAAGGCTCTTTACATACAGACAGACAGACAGACAAGAAAATGGTCCTAAAAAGTAACTTTTTCCTTAAGAGGTACGGGACTCTAAAAATGAATTTATCATAGTAAATAAAAATGAATTTGTTGTATGCTGGCTTTGAAGAGGAACAATAGTGTAAGGACACTCCGTTCCCAATCAAATCTAGGTTTACCAGGTGCTATGTGCGGAATATATACCTCATATGTTTAGCTGTTTAATAAATAAAAACATTCTTACAATTTTGTTTTTTCTAAATATTTTAAATAAATCAAGACATTATGTAATATAATAAATTCACTTATTTGAAATATATACATAATTCATCTTTTAATATATTATTTACAACGTATAACAAAAATCGTATCTACGTATACCTAACTTACTTCGTAATCCCTTTTGCTTTCTAAGTTGGAGAAGTTACGTTCCTTTAATTATTGAAAAGCTAATAACGTAATAATTAACTTTTAGGAAGGGTCTTTCCAGATAATTACATTGGAACCGCAATGTAATTATAAAATGGTTGTCATTTTTCATTATCTTTTTTTTTCATTATAAGTATAAATTTTGCAAGTTTTTAATTATCCTTTTTTAGTTTTATACAGTACTTATTTTAGCTTCAAGGTACATCTGCACATAGCAGTGTAGGCAGAGGGAACCTTGGAACCTAGTATTAAGATATTCGTTCTTTAAATAACATAATTATAAAGAAAACAAATCGGAAATTCAATAAGCTGGTTTAGTTAGCTATTTGAAATAATGAAGTATTTTAGGTACATCTAAAACAAAAATATCTAAATTTACTAGTATATAATATAAACAATTCCAGCTTTACGCTGAATCCTGAACTTAACATGGTAGACAGAGGGAACCTAGTCTTAAGATTCCGTTACCATTAAAATACTTATGGTCGTCACTTTCTGGAGGCATTGCGTGTTGAATGGTGAAACTCAACGCCGCGCATTCGTTAGACGCAAAGAACCGGCTCAGAATATAACAGAATAACAACAAAACAACATAAATAATATATAATATCAATGATATAATTTTACAAGGCCGTACACGTAATAAGTAGCTAAAGAAATATAAATACAATGGATCTATAGTACCTGATAGTAATATGAATAAGGCAACAATTTATAATTGAAAACAGATCTAGCTACCTGACGCCTGCGGCCAGGCCTATGTTTTCAACTTATATAAGATACGTTAAGAGCTAATGTTTTTGAGACGTCCTAGACAAACCAATAGTTTTTAATTTTAATAATCAATTTATTTTATTTTTATAAGTTATTTATTTTTATCTAATTTTTATAAGCATTTGTATGTCAATAAATAAATAAGACAAAAATTGTACTAAATCAAAGAAAACGCTATCGTATTCAAAAAATGTCGGGTATTATCATTCTCGACACCCTTTGAAACGAATTAATTTGATTAACTAATAAATTAAAATCCTAGATTATAAGTTAAGCATATATGTATATGAAGAATTAATAGACTTCTTCTCCATTCTCTGTCCGAATTTGAGATACTGTGTGTACCACCTTACTAATGTAGACGATAAAATAGTACAAAGCGAGAACTAAAAACGCTCATTCTCAACAGTGGGGATCGAATTCACCATTTAAAACGTCGCCGATAACGACGGCTTCATATTTATTTTTAATAAAATTACAATGAAATAATACTAAAATTATTATTTATTTAAATTTTTTCGCTCTGGTGTCGAGGCAAAGCGCAGCGTTGAGTTCCGCCACTCAACACGCAATGCCTCCAGAATTCGGCAGAAAGTGGAGAATGGAGTTTTTTAACATGAGGTTCCTTCTAGGTACGTAGGGTAGGGTAGAGTAGACACCTCGCTGTGTGCGGCATACAGCTTAACACTGATTGAATATTATAATTATTGTAATTTACCTGAAACACGATGGCTTCTCTCTTGATTTTAGAGAACTCCTTGAATATCGTGTCAATAATCTCCAAGAACTTTTCCCGCTGTAGAAAACTTGGACCATCCTTTTCAAAATAGTCGAGGAAGTCGTAAAGCAGAAAATATGTTCCTGAAAGTAAATAACAAGTTATAGATATCATATCTTATACAATACTATGAAACATTTTATTGGATAACCTCGTATCTAATAAAATATTTTATACAGTTCTGCTTAGATATATATTTTAGAAATTGAAATATATATAGAGAAATTTGATATTGTATGTTTGTTGGTGGTCTTTTTTGGGTCTATTTTTGTTTTTATGTTGTATCCCGTATAAAGTAAAGTAATAGAGAACATAGAGTCAAGACGTCCCACGAGTCGCGAATTCGAGACATTGCGCATATAATGACGAACTTAATATTACACTTTTTTACTAGAGTGGGCAAATGAAAATAATTAATTTCACCGATTGACATTCGGGCCACAACCGTCAACGCCTCCGGGATGCGGCGAAAAAAATAAACGAAAATGTCTTAATGGGAACTCTCTAAGTGATCAGGTTCCCTCTCCCTACCCTGCTATGAGCGGGTTAAAGCGTGAAGTTTAAAAAAGATCAGAAAAAATAACCTTTAAACTCTAAACTATGTCTCTGAATAACAAAACTAACTTGATAACAAGCCTTGTTAGCAAATAGGAAACGTTGAAACATTTCCAAACCAATTATTCTCTTATGACCTGCTCAAGTTGTAAAAGTTCCTGCTTTAGGTATTTAAATGAGTGGCGCATTAAAGTTTATGATGAGCTAATTAGTTTTAAAGATAAGATAGTCCGTACTTAATTAAATGTTTGTTATTATAGAGTGTTTTTGTATTTAATAAAATGTTTTACGGGAAAGGCAAAGGGAAGCTAGTGTTAAGAACTCCGATTACCACTTTTTGTCGACATTTCGTCGTTGTCGTCATTGAGTGGCGGACCTTAACGCCGTGCTTTGTCTACCGAAGCCGAACGAAAATCAATCAAAAATACTACGGATCAACAACCAGGACAACCTCTTTCAATTTATTGAGAAAACTTTTTATAATTTTTTACTTTCTACTAGACCTGAAGAAGAATAAAGCATATGTTTAACAAGTAAACTTCAATATGAGTACATCAAGAGTTCAGCGGAATTTGGGGAACGGAAGTGTATTAATTGGTACGGATTAGAGGAGGAGTCTTAACAACAGGTTCCCGGGTACCCTACTTACCTTTCAAGAATAGAAAACACATAAAACTGTAAGGCTAACAACTGAAAATCATACATACAAATACATCTGTACCTAAAGTAAATAAAGACCAAGAAAATTCAATTTGAATATGAAAATTGTATCTTGAGAATGACATTGCGTGTCTCGTTTATTTTCCATTACGTACATTTTCAAATGTTTTACTGAAATTTTACATATAAATACTGAAAGGCATGTTGGTATGCGACCATTTAAATAAAGGTTGGCTATTAATCTTCGCTTTTTGCAATATAACGATACAATGTTGCTAATTTTTATTGTGATTCAATGTGGGATTGAAACAATGGTTTTGCTATGAATCCATTGTTGATCTACTTTGTTAGACACTTTACGTCCGCACGAGACATTGCTTGTTGAATGACAAAAGTTAACGCCGTATTCTGTCTACCAGAGGATAGTTAAACATTTAAATTATTCAATTTCCCATTAAATAATTTAAATGTTTAATTATCATTGAATTAGAATCAAACAAAAATACTGTAATTAACTTTAGGCGAGTACCCATTTTTGACAAAAAAAATCACTTCATTTGTAAAACTTTTTTTTTGTTTCCTACAGTATCGTTTGTATCCTGCTCTTTTTTGTAACTGAAAGGTACACTTTCAATCAGGTATCAGTTATTGTTTCTTGAAGAATTTGCTCCCAGATCGAATTGAGCAATTCAAACAGCTCCCACAGGCTATATACAGGCCGGTTAGTGCTTCGAGCATTTCGTTTATGTCAATCCCACATGTGTTCTATCAGGTTGAGGTCTGGACTGTTCGCGGGCCATGGCAACGCCTCAATACTAGCCTCCTTCAGAGCTGCTCTGGTGGCAGCAGCAGTCGAGCAGTATGTGCGCGTGCATTGTTGTGCATCAACTTGTATTTTGCACTAATTCCCCGAACAAAAGGCACCACATGAGGTCTGATAACCTCTTCAATGTATCGATGAGATGTTACAGTGCCTCCGATTAGGATTACTAGCTCAGTTGCTCAGTTCTACCCGATAGACTGATGCCTCCCCACATCATCACATCGGGACCACCGAATCTGTCACATAATCGGATGCAAACATTCGAAGATCGCTCACCTTCACGTCTCCAAACCATCCCTGTCGTCATTAAAAAAATCACCTTGCTCTGATCAGTAAACAACATTGTGCTCTAGTCACTTATGTCTCAGTCAAGATATTGCGTTGCATATGATAGACGGTTTGCACGATGAATTACGATTAGTGTAATTCGCACTACTCGTCGTCTGGAGAACTGCTGGTCTTCGTGTAACCGGTTCTTAATTGTTTGATGACTAACTCGGCTCGTACCTGTGGCTTGCTGCAAGCGATTTTGTATGTAATGAGCGGTAATAAAATGATCTCTTCGCGCAGTCAAGCGAACATAGCGGTCTTCTTGTGTGATAGTGGCTCTAACTACGCCTGATCCTTGTCCTCTGGATAACGTTCCCGCCTCTTGAAAATGATTCCAAACATTTTGGATTGCTCTTCGTGAATAGCCGAGCGGTAGAGCTACAGAATGATGTGACCTTCTTGAATTAAAGTTACAGCTTTGGGTATGGTTGGCAAGTCTATATATATGTCGTTGAATATGCAGCATAGTGTTCGTTTTTTTTTCAATTACTTGTTTCTCAATTAACACTATTGTATTAATTGATTGCAAAACAAAAATTGAACTGTACATGATCGTACATGTAACGTAAAATCAAGTGGTTCCAAAAAATCTCTAAATCTACCCACTTTAATAAATTCTCATGTAAATAAATTAACCCAAAGTATAAAAGTACACAGTGGTCCTTATTTTGTGTTGACTAGTAGACAGAGGAAACTTCGGTACATCAATCATTCCGTCGAGTGGAAATCGAATCCAAAATCCGCCAGGCTTACAGTTGCACCCTACGCCACGACGGCTGCCATTAAATGCATAATCATCATACTAAAATTTTGTTATTAAATGTACGTTTTCACATATATAACGTGAAAGCCACTGTCTATATTATCATTCTACATAGAATAGGCTGTGCTGAACGAGCAGCACGAGTGTCTTCATTAAAACACGCTTGGCATCGCTTGGTGCGCTGAAACTTGGATTTTGTAATGCATTATTTTATTCTAATTTAGCATAGTTTTAAGCTAAAAGTCAAGAAATACGATACAATATTATATATATTTCAAAATTGTATTTTTTTTTTTAATTTGACGATCTTGAAAGGTCCGCTAGGGCTCTCCGTACCAATTTCATGACTGCCAGCAAACACATAAAAGTTGACAAAATTAAATTTGCGGATGTATTCATTTGATTTGTTTGAAGTGAACTACAATTATAAGTTTGTAATATTATTTTTTTAAATATCTATAAATTTTCGGATTTTTTTCTTTGTTTGCACTGTAATTTCTTACTTCTTGCTGAATTTTAAGAAAATTTCGCAAGAAGGAAGTATATCTTTTGATTGTGTTAACGTCGGTTGGTTCGTTACAGATCAAAGGGTACTAGGCTATGGCTAGGCTGACTTATCTAAATCACGTTTTTACTCCAATATTTTCACCTGCACTAACATTAAACGAATATTTCATCTAAATCTAGTTAATTGAATCTAGTTTAAATTTAAATTATTGATTTTGATTTTGGTAATGTAAGCAAAACATAAATAGCAAAAGAATCTTTTTTTACGAAAGAACAATCAATTAATTAATAGCTTTGTATAAGAATAATATACCGTGATATATTACTTTCCCGGAAAATAGCTCCATCAATTAGTGGAATCAATGTTTTGACTAGTTAATACTACCATTAATGTATATGTATAACAATTTAATCATAAAAACTTAAAGCCATTGTGGTACAGGGGAACAGTGTCTATCTGTAAACGCAATCATTGTAGGTTCGATCCCTATTTGGGGGGATGATTATAGTACATTATTTCCATTTTTCACTCATAATATATATTATACACAAAGCGCGGTGTTGAGTTTCGCCACGCACTTGTAATGTCTCAAAATTAAAACTGTTTTACTTTAATTTTTATTTGAAAATAGTATTTTTTTTCTAAATGGAGAACCGAGTGCTAACACCTATATACAGCCTACGTAAAGCCGGGTTTCCACCGCGAGAGGAACGGGCCCACTAAGGGCTACGTTGAACTCGCAAAAGTAAACTACATATACTACCACTATTCCACCAAGAAATAGTTGGCTAGAAATGACAGAGCGAGCAGAAAGAGTAGAATGAACTCACTCAGTTCTAGGTCGCGGAACTACAAAATACAAGCCTTTTTATTGGTGGGAATATAAGCCTATTTCTTTAAAAAGAATCCGTCTCTCCTTAGCATTATCCTCTCATTTCTCTTGTAGTGGAAATCAGGTTTACGTAATTAATCTTAACGAAATAATGAACAAAATATGTCTAACAAAGAATATTTCGGACGATTGTTACACTAAAACACGTAAATAACTAATTAAGGAAAAATACTATCTAATTTCCAAGATAAAAGCCTAAACCTAAAATAATTATTATTTTATATAGATGATAAATTATATTTAAGCAATACTAATATATACTTTTAACTTCAAGCAGGCTCCCACATAAAGTAGGACAGAAGGAACCTAGTGTTAAGACACTCTCCCTACTTTCCGCGGAATGGTCGAGGTATTGCGTGTTGAATTGTGGCACTCAACGCCGCGCTTTGGCCTTTAACCGGGAACAAACCCACGACA
This sequence comes from Heliconius erato demophoon, assembly GCA_018249695.1. Taxonomy (NCBI): domain Eukaryota; kingdom Metazoa; phylum Arthropoda; class Insecta; order Lepidoptera; family Nymphalidae; genus Heliconius; species Heliconius erato. The sequence goes on along the minus strand of DWQW01002527.1, from coordinate 3,017 downwards.
ATCGCGCTTACATTCATGCAACGGCCTGTTATGTAAATAAAATAAATCAGCGTCACGCCGTATCCCGCACACACCAGGGTAAGCAGAGGGAACCTAGTGTTAAGACACTCCGTTCCCCACTTTCTGCCGAATTCTGGAGGCATTGCGTGTTGAGTGGCAGAACTCAACGCCGCGCTCTACCTCGACACCAGAGCGAAGAAATGGAATTATAAATTTAAGTAAATATTTCATCTCCTCGAGTGGGGATCGAACCCACAACCAATCGGTACAGTCACACCTCGTGCCACTGTGCCACGACTGACCTGTTATGTCTGCTATTTTACTGAGCTTCTACCAAAACTATTCCCATAAACCCTTTAATAATAGATTACTATCGACGGAAATCGTAATTGACTGTCAGAATATGGCAGACGTGGACCTATCGCCGGATATTTGTATTAAAATGTATGATACAATGATCTATTGTAAACCGAGGACTCGATAAATACCAATATTATTTTCTAAAGGATAACAATTTTAGAGCAAGGTGGATGCCGGTCGACGTTTCGTAGAAATTTCTCTTACGAATAGATATATAGGACAAGCGTAGGGATGTGCCTACATCGACTAACTTTCGATTATTTATCTGTTTACAGATAATTATTTAAAAGTAATAAATATATTTTTTTGTACAAATAATAATGAAAATTGCGAAATATATTAACAAAATGTAATAATATATATATTTTTTAAATTGTATTATAAGCATTTGTTATTATTGCATCTTATAACAGCTTAAAAAGACAATTTCCATCACAAAGTCTAGTAAAACTTATGAAAATAAGACAATAAGGACTCCCGTGCGCCTGGCAACCCTGTCCCCACCCAGGGGGAGGATCCACCCTGCAACCCAGGTACGTGGGCGAGTCTGTAGTACTTGGTAGTACGGCGACGTGAAATTCTGTTTACGTGGTATTGCGCACGCGTGGTGTTGCCCCCTCCCTTCCCCCTAGGCGTGTATGCAGACGACCTCGAACTCTATGCCCGATATTGATATGTCACGCTTTATGATAAAAACAAGGTGATAGAGGTTATGAGAAGATTTCATATGATTTTTTTTAATGTAACTGTGACAAAATGTGATTTATTTGATGCAGACTTGAAAAAAATTTTACGAAATTAGATATGCAACTTATGTTATAATAAACAACATATAAATGTGTGAATCTTATTTCAAAATCGAGTATTTTTTTTTTTGCATCGTAGTAAGATGCAATCATATGTGTATGATGCAAGTAATTAAAACAATGCTATAGTCTAAGATTTTTTTTCATAAGACTAATTATTATAATGTTCTATAACAATAGCTTGAACAATTAAACACATAATCGGACTAATAATAAGAAAATAATCCAATAATAATACCGTCTTCAATAATAATTCGTATATTGTATGTGTTTTTTTTTAATATTAATTTAAGTTTAAAAACGTAAAATTTATTTCTCTTTTTTCGGCTTTGATAATAAAAGTATTGCTGCCACCGTATTTTTATAACAAATAAAAACCAAACAATGAAATATTCCTCTCGCTTCGTCGTTTACGAGATGTAGTTTGTTTACTCGACGATATACCTATTTTTCAAGGGATAAATACCGTAGCGTAAACAAAAATCTCGAGAAATGCGGCTACGCTCATATAATGTACTATGAAAAATAGCTTTTAATTTTTTTTGTACCTACTATTATAATACGGAGAGCAAACATTTCTGGACAGTCCTCGAGTATAATGTAAACTCGTACAACGAGGCTGCATTTTAAATTAATTAGATGAACTTGAATAACGATATGATACCTTTAATGGTAAATAAAGAGAATTATCTATATATATAAAAGGACTTGTGCTGACTGACTGAGGTAAGACGCACGCAGAGCCGTAACCGCTGATAATAGAAACGTGAAACTTGGGCAGATGTTTACTTTCATATTCTGGACATCCACTAAGAAGGGAATTTGAAAAATTTTAACCTTAAAGGAATGAAATAGGGGTTGAAAGTTTGTATGGAAAAAAATTTTAATCTGTACCGATTTTTATAAAATTTGAAATTCAGACTTTTAAAAATATTCCATTAAACACGTGTTTCATGGTTTTTAAGAATTCACCCCCTAAGGGTTCAAATAAGGGGTTGAAAGTTTATATGGAAAAATCTTTAAATTGCCACCGATTTTTATAAAAAATTAAATTCAGACTGTTAAAAATGTTTTATTGAACACGTGTTTCGTGGTTTTTTTAGAATTCACTCCTAATAAGTGGGCGAAGCCGCGCGCGTCCTCTAGTAAATTATAAGATAACTTACATCACCTGACCAATATTAATAATGTAGAATTTCTTAGCAAAATATAACAACAAACGATTTTCAAAAAAAAAACTAATAAGCACATAGATTTTGCTTAAAAAGAAAGCCGAATCATTTATTTTTCATTAATTTTCAAAAGAATTACTATTACTGAAACTGAAGCAAAGCCACAGACAGACTGCAATAATTTGTTTTGATTGTAATACTGATACGATACCAACGAGCCACTTAGTCACGTCGCATCTTCCTCTACAAGAAGCTAAGATTTATACCGCTCATTTGTTAGATGAATAAATCTCTTTCTTTTGCTGTACTCTAAGTTTTTTTTTGTGAGTGTGTTTGCTCTTAAGGTAATCAGCAATTAATATAAACGTTGCTGTTATGAGACTAGTTAAGAGGCTTAAAGAAATAACGATAATTGATATTTTACTATGTAGCTTCTAAACAAATAATAGTTTTAAAATTAATTATTTGTCAAATCTGTTATTTTGTATGAAATCCTAACAGAATTTTGGTAAAATTTTGAAAATTATAAAAAAAGTTTTGGAATAAAAAATCGAACATACCTTCATCTTGGTTGCTTCCGAGTAAAACTTCTTCATTGTGAAAATGTCCTTCTTTCATCATTGTGTCCGGATCTTTTGGTAAAAATATACCATCAACGGTTGGAGCCGATGGAAATCCT
>DWQW01002526.1:0-26459 GCA_018249695.1 Heliconius erato demophoon | reverse complement strand
TCAACCGTAAAATTTTTTATATACATATACTGTAATTATTTTTATATATTGATTACTTTAATTCGATGTCTCAATAGTTTTATTGATATAAATATGGATTTCAAAAGTTTGTTTTAAGCTTCACTATCAATATTTTAAATGGTTAAATTGCGTAAAAATTAATTACTTTTATTGTGAAAGATTATTTTAATTAATCAATTTGCTTGGAGATCTTGCTTAAATTTAATTTTGAGCTACTTCTAATTAAATACAGATTATGTTTTTTTTTTTGGGGAAAGCAAAGAGTACCGAGAATTAAAACACTATCTCTCGCAATGGTTCAATATTCGGACAGTATGTGTGTAACGGAGTGTCTTAACTCTAGATTCCCTCTGTCTATTATAGAGTGAAACTAAAAAAATATACATTTCAATGCTAACCGTACAAAATCGAAGCACAAGTAAATCGATGACCTTTCACAGTATAGTAAGTATAATGAAACCTAATAATTAAGAAACAAAATACATATTTACACAGCGTGTTTTATCAGAACATTTATCAAGAAACAATAACCGCCTCGATTCTATGTGAAATTTTAATTCATATCACACTTTAAGATGAGAGATCATTTTTTATAGCTTTTGTTTTGTTAGATAAGCTGTTATCTTGTGTTTATTGAAACGATCGTATATTTTTAAATGTATTAGCTGGGTATATTTAAATATTATATATATATATATATATATATATATATATATATATATATATATATATATATATATATATATATATATATATATACTTATATTATATAGAGTATGTATTTATTATATAGGATATGTATATTTATATATAATTGTTATATTGTATTATTTATTTTGTATAGATATATTTATATATATATGTAATGTATACCGTTATTATTATTATTACTTTTATGTTTATTATTGCTACTTTCTATTTCTCAATTTTACTGCACTGTCTTCTGTCTTTCCCGCTACTTTGCACTTATCCACTTCCACGGGTTGGCTGGAAGAGATCTCTTCTAGAGATAAGTCCACCGTTGTAAATGAAATTTCGAAATGTATGTCTTATTATGTTGAATTTGTTGCAATAAAGAATATACTATAATTAATTACTACGTACAATTTTTACAGTTTTATAAAAATACCTACATTTTTTTCTCAAGTTGCAATATTACAATACTTTTGTTTCACAATATAGTATATTTTATAACAATATAATATAATATAATATAATTTATATACAAAACTTCTAGAGATCATGTCTCAATAACTCACCTGAGTGGGTTCACAAAATGCATCGAAATGGAATATTTCCTAGAAAGGATAGCTTCCAAGTATTAATAAGCTTCTTTTACGCCTTTTACTGATAGTTATTTATTACTAAAGCGACTTTTTATAAAAAGTAAATAAATATTAATTGGATCGGAATCTAAATCTAAATGAGGCCAGTCGGAGCGTCGAGTCGTGAAGCTGGAAAAAATATAGATTCTAAATGTTTAACTTTGCAAAATCTTTATTTATCTCCATTTATTCATATATTTTTAATTACAAATATATTTTTTTCAATTTTCTAGAGTCACACTCCGTTTCCCATTTTTTAGAGGCATTGCTTGTTGAGTGGAGGAACTTAACACCGCTCTTTGTCGCGACACCTGAGCGAAGAAATGGAAATATAAATTTAAATAAGCAATTCTTTTCCTCGATTGGGCACCGAATTCACAACCGTCGCTTTACACATTACACACTTGTGCCTCTAGGCCACGACGGCCTCTCGGTAAAAGAAATTGTTTATAAATGACACCAAAATCCAATTATTTTGTTTGCATCTCATATAAGTTTATGTTGTACCTCATTAACACTACAGGAAATATGTTAAAACCAAACTTTCCTCGGAGAAATAGTTCAACTCTAAAGGTATATAGCTAAGTATCATATCCATTTATTCATTTTCATTATTTGCGAATGACATTGTCAATAGAAACCGTTCAGACACACAAAGCCATCATGCGTAGCTTGGAACTACCGTAGTTGCAAAATGACCAAATAATATCATTTCATACCCAATAAAATGTAAGGTAAAAGACATATCTATATCGAAATAATTAAAATAGAAATCAATCAAATTTAGCTTCAGTTTCGTATCAAAGAGAAATAATATTAACATGCACCAATGTCAATACAAACTGAGACCTGATTCTATATAAATTTTGCACTAAAATTTACAATATTATTTTGATTTATAGAGAGGACTGGGAGCCTGTCTAAAGGCTGGTCCATTTATACGATGATTTAGAGACATATGTAGCGTACACAAACAGAAATTATATTAGTAACCATCGGCTTTCAGGGGAAAATAATTATTACTAACCTAACGGAAGCAGGACTGGTTATTTATTTTCCGCCCATTAGGAAATAGCGGAACTTAACGCTGTGTTCTGACTTAGTAAACTGATTGAAGATTTAAGACATTAGTCTTCATGAAATCTTGACTAGCACTCACCGTACAAAGATTGGATGGACGTTTATTACTAGACAAAGCAAAACAACCAAAATAAATTTCAGCATTATGTCCTTTAATATGAGCTATATAATATGAGTCGTGAGAAAATATTAACTTTACGTGGAAATATGCTGGCATGAGTGGACAAGTCGAACTTTTGTATTGGTCTTGACGTTTGTCACGTTTTCAGCGTATGTAATTTGTGAAATTCACGTTTGGTGTGGGAGGAACAAAGGCTCGAATAGTTTTTAAAATATACTTTGACGTGACGTGTGACGTGACCCAAAAAAACAATAATGTAGTATATATTATTTAATTAAGAGAACATTGACGTTACAAATTTCGTTGCAAACATATACCTATGAGATGGAATATGAAGCTTCAGTGACTTAATGTCAATTAATTTAATTAAAAACGTTATAAAGATAAAAATCTTTATTAATATTAAATTATAAGAATATATTTCCATATAAGGAATACGAAGCGAAAATATTTTAATATATCGAATCGAATATATATATATATATATATATATATATATATATATATATATATATATATATATATATGAGAGAGAAGAGAAGAGTATATAACTCTTCCGTTGCTGAGTGACTAAGACAACGCCTAGCTAAGCTGAAACTACATGTACATGTAGTTTCCTTGGGAAGTATAGCAGAATGCTAAGAGAAGATTTCTTTAACATCCCATTGGAACTGCAAAAAATGGGGTTTTACATAAAAATGTAAAACGTCCGAAACTTTTGTCAAACGAAAACAAAGTTTCGGGCGGCTACTCGTCATGTTACAAAAATAATTTCGACATATGCATCTACATGTGCGTATGTCGAAAAGTTAAAATAAATTTAAAAGATTAGTGATTCGCCTGTCCTCAACTTCGAGTGGCTTCTACAATAATCGAAGTAGGCAAAAACACTCCGTTCTCCGTTTTCAGCTTAATTGCGAAGTTGCAAATCGCTTGGCGGAACTTAGCTTTAACTATATGTATATAACTACAAGTGAAATGTACGTGAGGCCACCATGGCGCAGCGGCACAGTCTCTGACTGTAAATACTGTGGGATAGATTCTCACTCGAGGGATTATATATTTTTATTTGCTAGTTCTGGATATAAAGGGCGGTGTTTACTCCGCAAATTAACACGCAATGTCTCGATATTTGGACAGAAAGTGAGGAACAGAATGTATTAACACCAGGTTCCCTTCATGCACACGCGGGATACAGCGTGAAGCAAAAAAATGTGTTCAACAATACCGACATTTTTTGTATTGCTGATATGACCGTAACTGTTATCGACACTTTTATTATATTTTAAAAATTTATATTTTTTACTCTCAAACATAAAATAATCAACCCAAATTAAAATATAGTCGTATATAAGGTAAAACATTTCGAAATTACATAATAAGCTTTCAAAGTACTGCAGTATAAAGCGGATTAAATGAGTGGAAAGCTGAATAAATCGGATTGCCCATATTATAATGATTTCGACGTGATATATATTTTACAGCATAGTAAATTTAATATTATTATTAAATATATTCATTTATAAATATTAAAAATAAATGAACTTTTTGAAATTACGGCTGCAAACGCGACTGGTTGTGGGTTCGCCACTTAAATGAAATGTTTAATATATAAATGTCCTAGCTCTGGTGACGAGGTAAAGCGCGGCGTTGAGTTTCGCCACTCAACCAGCAAGGACCTCTTGAATTCAGCGGAAAATGGGGAATGAAAGTATTTTAATGGGAACTCTGCCTGCTATATGGGGGATAAAGCGTGAAACTAAAAAAACATATTTGTTTACATTTGATTTTTTTTTAAATTCCTTGACATTTTAAAAAAATGTTGTAGATTCGGTGCCTCTATCGGGGGAATTAATTATTATTTATTTAATATTTTCACTTCTTCGCTTTGGCACGAAAACGTAGAGAATGGGGTGTCTTAACACTGGGTTCTCTCAGTCTACCCTGCTATACGCGATATGCAGCATGAAATTAATTATTACGAAAATAATTGTTATTATTATATTTATTTATGAGGCCGGTCGTGGCGCAGCGGCACGAGGTGTGACTGTAAAACCGACTGGTTGTGGGTTCGATCCCCACTCGAGGAGATGAAATATTTACTTAAATTTATATTTCCATTTCTTCGCTCTGGTGTCGAGATTAAGCGCGGCGTTGAGTTGTGCCACTCAACACGCAATGCCTCCAGAATTCGGCAGAAAGTGGGGAACGGAGTGTCTTAAAACTAGGTTCCCTCTGCCTACCCTGCTGTGTGCGGGATACAGCGTGAAGCTAATTTATTTTATTTTTTTTTTATTTTTATTATATTTATAAAATCTATAACATTTAAGCACAAAATATGTTGGATATATATAGAACTGTGTAACTTGTATATAGAATTATACAATATGAGCGTTATGACGAGCGATTCTCATATTTCCCAATTAGTACAGTATTCCATCGTTAACATCAACATTTCAACGTACGAGTACATACACTTTCTCGCTGTTGTTGTTAATACACGTTAGTTACGTAAATTATTTTGAACACTAAAATTCAAATGATATTTGAATAGTAATAATCCATATTACTTTAGTTTTTAATATATTTTTTTGATGATGTAAATTCCATAAACAAAATAAACTTATAAAATTTATATTTTTTTCCGCCGAGTTCTAGAGGCTTTGCGTGTTGAGTGGCGGAACTCAACGCCACGCTTTGCCTCGACACCAGAGCGAAGAAATGTAAATATAAATTTAAATAAATATTTCACTTCCTCAAGTGGGGATCGAACCCACAACCAGTCGATTTTACAGTTGCACTTTGTGGCCCTGCACCACGACTGGCCTAGTGATACCTTTATCTTTCACATACCTTTTTTCTTTTCTTTAATGATATTCACGTGATTTTTTTATTTCTTACAAGGCTGTTTCATTCATATCTTTAGTTTGATTGTGAAAATATTTTTCGCTGAAATTTTGTCCGATTGAGACAATTATTATGTAGAATCCCCTTCCGAACATGACTCAGTTTGTAAGTAATATTCAAGACAATATTAAATAAAGATCGATCAATTAAAAATAAAAATGATGTATGTAAAAAAAAATATAATTATGTCCCAAAGTGGAGTCGAACCTACAAACTTTTGTAAAGCCAAAGAATGTTCCACTGCGCCTCCGTGGTCCAAATATTCAATGGTAATAATATAATAATGTTGTTACAATCGATTTGACAGCGTACAATCCATTTGCTGTGGTAAACAGCCCCTTCGTAGTTCTAATTTTACACCACAATTTTGGTGCTGGTAATTATTTTACTCCACCACAAATTTATCAATATATCAATATACAATCAAACAAATCAAATCAAATCAGCTTCATGCTGTATCGCGCACACAGCAGAGTAGGCAGAGGGAACCTAGTGTTAAGACACTCCGTTCCCCACTTTCTGACAAATTCTGAAGGCATTGCGTGTTGAGTGGCAGAACACAACGTCGCGCTTTTCCTCGACACCAGAGCGAAGAATGGATATATAAATTTAAGTACGTATTTCATCTCCTCGAGTGGGGATCAAACCCACAACCAGTGGGTATTACAGTCACACTTTGTGCTTCTGCGCCACGACTGGCCTCCAATATATATTTGAACTTTAAATATAGTTCATAAATTACATTTAGAATTGCTCTTTATTTTGTCAATTATAAGACCATATTCCGGTAAAATACTTGTTTATTTAGCTTCAAGTACATAGCAGAATAGACAACGGGTACCAGGAACTCTAGTGTTAAGACACTCCCTTCCCATTGAGACACTTCCCTTCTTTATTTTACACTTTGTCTCGTTACCAGAGCGAGGAAATGAAAATATTAAATATTTCATTTCCTCGGTTTGGAATCGAACCCACAACCAGTCGCGTTGACAGCCACACACTAGTGCCTCGGCGCCACGACTGGCCTCAAAATACTTGTTCCATTCTCCAAAATACTTGTTGCTATATATCTATAGATATAGATTATACGACAACTGTTACGGCTGTTTAAGCTAACCGCAAAGCCGCGAGCTATAACTGACACTTTCAGACACCAAACGGACCCCATATGTTACTAATTACTACGTGAAATTTTTAACTGACATTCTACTAACTAAACCGAAATTAACAGAATTATTAACCGTATACCAAATTGCGGGTTCAAGAGTTAAAAAAAAGTTCGAGCTAGTTTATATAGTGGCAAATCGTCGCGCGGTCCCGTTGATAAAATAGTTGGGTAGCTATCAAAATGTTGTATATTGAATTTAACCGGAACAGTTATTAGTGATAGGATTCAATATTCGACTGTACTATTTATTAATAAATATACTCGCTGGTTTTTAATAAATATACTCGTCGTGTTTACATCCATACGCCGTCCCACTGCGCCACAACGTTCTTTAATCCACGATCGTTTTAATGTATTTATTAATCTACAATTCTTTTTCTCTTGCTCCATGCTCTTTTTGACTATATTATGACATAAATTATGTACATAAAAAGTAGTGTAGTAGTGTTCTTAAATAAGTTGATGTGTGACTGTAAACGCTACAGGTTGTGAGTTCGATTCCCACTCGAGGAAACGAAATATTGAAATAGTTCCGCCAATCAACACGCGTACCTCCAGAAATTGACGGAAAATGCGGAACCGAGTGTCTTAACGTTAGGTTCCCTACCTACCCTGCTGCTAACTTAAATTGATGAGAATAAGACTATATTACAATTTCGATTTCAATGTTCCGAGCAATTAAAATTAAAACGCAATTATATAATTAATAAATATTTTTTTTATATAATAATAAATTAAAACTACAACATCCAGGCCAGTCGTGGCGCAGGGGCACAAGGTGTGACCGTAAAACTGACGGGTTGTGATGAAATATTTACTTAAATTTATATTTCCATTTCTTCGATCTGGTGTCGAGGAAAGGCGCGGCGTTCTGCCTCAGTGCCACCAGAATTCAGCAGAAAGTGGGGAACTGAGTCTCTTAACACTAGGTTCCCTCTGCCTACCCTGCAGTGTGGGATACAGCGTGAAGCAAAAAAAAACCACAACATATGGCTTTTACGTACATACAGTCACTAGTATATAGGATGTATGATTTAATTTGGGTATGTACCGAGTACAATGAAGCACTGGCTGGTTGTACGACGCTGGGCCCAGGGCGACACCGCGGGCCGTGCTGTACCCGCTTTATCAATAGTTTATATTTTTGCCCCGGGCCACTTAACAATCTTTGTCGATTTAAACATACACTCTCAAAAGGATTAAAATATTAGGTATATTATATTGCTGAATAATGTACTGTTTGTCTGTTTGGTCTTTTTATAGTGTAGAAGGAAAGGCGTTTTTTTTTTTCAAAGATTTTTTTCAAAAAATATTGTCTCTATTACGGTTTTACTTTTTTTTTCAGCTTTACACTGTATCCCGCATACAACAGGGTAGGCAAAAGGAAAATAGTGGTTAGACACTACTTTCCTCACTTTCGGCAGAATTTTTCGAGGCATTGCGTGTTGGGTGACGAAACTCAACGCCGGGCTTTTGCCTTAGTGCGAGAACGAAGAAATCAAAATATAAAATAGAATCGAACTCACAGCCATCGGTCGCGTTACAGTCCCTTGTGCCCCTTGCACCAAGACGACCAAACGGTTTTACTTGCTTGAAGAAATACGTCAAAATTAGTATTTGCAATTATTAAATTACCCTATTATGTAAACACAAGTTTCGAAAACAGCTTCTTTATTTATTTGAGCTTCTCGCTGCATCCCGCACACAGCAGGGTAGGTAGGAGCAACCTAGTGCTAAGACACCCCGTTCCCGACTTTCCGCCGAATTCAGGGGGACATTGCGTTCTCTACTTTCCGCTGAATTTTGGAGGCATTGCGTGCTAAGTGGCGGAACTCAAAGCCGCACGTTGCCTCTACATCAGAGCGAAGAAATGAAAATATAAATTTAAATAAATATTTAATTTCCTCGAGTGGGGATCGCCCACCCACAACCAGTCGCGACTACACTCCACTTTGTACTTCTGCGCCACGACCGGCCTCTTTTTTTAGAATAAAATTTAAGTTTAACAACTTTTTTTTATAATAAAATTAAGTTTATAACAATAAAATGTAAGTAAAATATATAAAAAATAATGATTGCAGTAAATTCCCGCCAATTTATAAATACAGTTAATGGGTGACTATCATAAGTTCATCTAACGCCCAATATTAATAACCTATCTCCAACGTCAATCTTAGATTGTTTCATATATCTATCCACTCTAGAGATTGAATAGATGTATGAAACAATCTAAGATTGACGTTGGAGATAGGTTTATTTATTTATTCATTTATTTACACTTTATTGTGCACAATTACTTATTAGAGACAAAAAGAGTATAAAAAAATAACAAAAATAACAAAGATAAAAAAATAACAAAAAAAAAATAGGTTATTAGGTAATATTGGGCGTAAAAATACCTACTAATATGATAATGCTGAAGAGTTTGTTTGGTTGACCGTGCTAGTTTTATATAGGCTACATCGAGCCTATGGCTAGTTATCATAAGATGCAATTCTGAGATCGGTTTTGAGAGCAATCTTGAGATGCCGTCTTAATAATCTATATGCCGCAGAAAAAGGCTAGTGTGTATATAAAACCTCAAATTAATTACAAGGGCTGTATTTGTAATGGAATTTACCATTATCATCATTAGCATAAAAAACTTTATTATATAAGATAAGTTTTGTTTCTCATACTTTATAAAAGTTTTAAAAACTGGACTAAGTTTTTCGGTCTAAAACAAAAGTGAAAAATTATTTAATTGTGCATTTAGAATACTCTGTTTCTGTTAGAAAACATCATGAATATATATTCAATTTCGTTCTAATTACATGCTATTACCTATTTTTTAATATCTATAAATTCTTCGTATCCGAAACCAAACTAAATTAATTTAATTTATAATGAAATATAAAAGAAAACTGTGTAAAGTTCTGCGAAATGAATTGAAAATGTCTGTCTAGCTCAACTAAGCCGTTTAAGTTTATGACGACGACTTTCAACTATGTAATTGAATATAAACCTTAAAATCAAATTCAACACTTTAATAGAAACGTATAATGTATGTACCTAAATAATAATGGAAACTGTTACGAATGAACAAAATAAAATATGTTTTTTTTTTTCAGCTTTACGCTGTATCCCGCACAGAGTTATATACCTAGTGTTAAGACACTCCGTTACCCATTTTTCGCCGAATTCTGGAGGCATTGCGTGGTAAGTTGTGGAACTCAACGCCGCGCTTTGCCTCGGCACTAAAGTTAAGAAATAAAAACATAAATTAAAATAAATATGGTGAACGCGATGACTTGGTAATCCTTCATAAATAAATAGATGTGTCTACCACATATGCAATTGTTTTAGAAAAACTTAGTATTTCATAAGACAAAGTTGTAGTTTCATTACTGTCAGTCGTAGCGCAGGAGCACAAGCGTGGGACTGTAAGCACGATAAGCTATGGGTTCGATTCCTATTTGAGAAAATGAAATATTTGTTTTTTTTTCAGCGCCGAGGCAAATATTCAGTACTTAAGGGTGCTTAAGAGTGCTATCGCTTGTATAAGTAAGTTCAAAATCTTTGCATTAAAAGAAAAATTATCTAAAACGCTTCCTTTTGATTCAATAGAATAGGTAAGTGGTTTTTCTTTTTTTTAAGCTTCACACTGTACCCCCTACATAGCATGGTAAGCATAGGCCTAGGAACCTAGTGTACGTTCCCATTAAGTCTCGTCCGTCCACCATTTTAACAGTTAGCTTTATATAATACAAATATTCTCGCATATTGCTTATGTTCCTCGTACTACCACTATTATAAGGGTAACTTGAATTTTTAAGAGCCGTATGAATATAAGAGGACTACTATACAAGTTTACAATACGGAACGTATGTGAATCAGCTTCTCGCTGTATCCCACACAGCAGGGTAGGCAGAGGGAACCTTGTGTAAAGACACTTCGTTGTCCACTTCTGCCGAATTCTGGAGACATTGCGTGTTGAGTGGCAGAACTCAACGCCGCGCTTAACCTCGACACCAGAGCGAAGAAATGGAAATATAAATTTAAGTAAATATTTCATCTCCTCGAGTAGGGATCGAACCAACAACTAGTCGATTTTACAGTCACGCTGCGCCACGACTGGCCTCCTGACGAATGTAGTGAATTAGTTTTATAGCTAGCTAGCTACAATCTAGTATTTTAAGCCTCCTGCGAATTGTCCGACATTCAAAATTACTTACACCTTAAGTTTAAAAAAGTACTCGTAGATTATCTGACGACGAAAATAGGTATGTATATTTTTAAGTTGGAAAAGTTTATTGTATTGCAAGAAAGTACAAGATACTTATGTAACAGTGCTATCACCTGTCAGCTCTAACTTTGTTTCTTTAAATTTGTTACTACCAAAGAAGTAAAAAATGTAAATGTTTGCAGGCAAATTCAGTTTAAATCTTCATTTTAGAAAGGAGATGTTCAATTATTTTTTCAGTTTCACTCTGTATCTCGCACGTAGCAGGGTAGGCAGAGGAATCCTAGTATCAAGACACTCCGCTCTCCACTTTTTGAACGTTAAGTGGCGGAACTCAACATTTCAATTTAATTAATTGAAAAACAAAATACTTGATGATCCTATTAAAAAGGAAGATTGCAGCTTTAAAAACGACAGAAATTATTTGACTTTGATTTGGGTATATACTCACAAACTTTCATCCTTCTTTCACTCCCTTAAAGACATAATTTCTCCATTTTTTTTTTAGTTAAAAGCCGATGATTTACATATATTTTAGTGATATATTATTTAAAATATAACTCATTTTAAACAACAAAAAAACAATTTATTCAAAGTATTGAATAAACTGTTTTTTCGTTGTTTAAAATGAGTTATATTTTAAATAATATATCTACTGTGTAACTTTACTGTGTAACTGTGATTACAAATGTGTGTTAGTAAACACACATTTGTAATCACAGTGAAACTAAGAACTGATACTAAAATTAAAAAATAATCAAAATCAGCACATCCTTGACGATAAATCCACAAGTTATCCTTAAAAAGTTAAGTTCAAGTACCTCCAGCAGAACCGTTAAACAAAATTTCACTATAATTATTTCGGGTGATCGAGATATGAAAAATAAAAGTCACGACTCTCGTCGCCTTTGGCTGTATGTACGAGTGCGGAGTATGTATGATGTGGACCACATGAATTATTATTATTTAGCATCACATCAGAAATATTTTATGGGACGCGGGCGGCGCCCCCTGCGCCGTCGGGGCCCGAGGGGGGAGAAGGCCTGGGGGCGTCGCTGTGGCCGCCGGCATCCACATTATTAAGGAACACCTAGCATTGCCCCGGAGCCAACCGTTTCACCGGAGGCCCTCATCTACAGAACAATCATTTCGAAAATTATTTTGAATCTGCCGTAAGCGCTCGACTCGCTGCCAGCTTGGTATATAGGTATATAACGAGAATTCTACTTTTCAGTTTTCTTTTTCGATACTAACGCGTAATACGGATGCGATTTTAACTCGATTTGGTAACAGTAAATGGAGTCAAGCCCGGGGCTTTATTTTCATTGAAATTTTATATTAATTGAAGAAATATATTGATAAACTATTTTAAATATTCCAGATCTGTGAGTTTTATGTATGCATTAATTAATGATAATTATGTAGAATATTCAATTTAGGTGATGCGGAAATCGTATTCTATATTCTATGTATATAACAATAGTATTTGTTTTTTTTTCAGCTTTCCGATGTATCCTGCATGTAGCAGGGTAGGCAGAGGGGCCTAGTAGTAAGGCATTGCACTCCCCACTTTCCATTTTTTTTTTTAATTTTTAGTTTTAATATAAGGAACCATGTTTCAAAGTCCGTAGCGTTTGGCGCTCCGTTCTCTCTGACTACCCCGCAAGGGATAAAGCGTGAAGCTAAGTTAAGTTAAGTTATGTTTCAAAGTTTTTAAATATAAACAAATTCATAGTAAAAGTAATATTTACATATTCATTCTTATTCATATACAGCAGTAAATAAAAATGGAGCTGCAACTGACAAATACATACGATCAATGTAAATATTAAATAGGTTCGAATCAAGCAGTGGACACACACACAGTCACAACAAACATTCGAATTTCATGTTTCAGAAGTATGTAGACAACGTCATGTCAAACAAAGCTGCATTCAGATTTTAAAGTTAATCCCATTTTCATTAAATCAGAAATTATAATTTTAAGTTCATTATTATGCAATGGGACAGCGTTTGAGTGTAATCACAATGGTTGTGGGTTCGATTTCCACTCGTGGGAATGAATTATTTTTATTTCTCCCTTTTGGAAGACAAACTACAGTGTTGAATTCGACCACTAATCACACAATGTCGCTAAGATTTTCCGGAAAATAGGAAACAGTGAGTTGAACCATCCACTTGTTCAGGTTATAACCAGCCGAGCAGGTGCTATCGTAAAGTTATTTATTGTTAGTATTAAAAGAAAACTTTAGAAATTGCAAAATAAGCTCCTTTTATAAACTTTTCATTTATAGGTAAGTATGAAATACAAATGAAATAAGTTTTTTTTGTGACATCCTATATTTAGAATGTCTAACTTATTATAAACGTATTATAAAAATTGTATTCTTAAAAGAAAAAAAAACATACGCGACGATCATGGGTTCAATTTACACTTTAAAAAGTATTTGTATTTAAATAATAATCGGTTGCTTCTATCTTGAGACCAGTCGTGGCGCAGGGGCACAAAGTGTGACTGTAAATCGACTGGTTGTGGGTTCGATCCCACTCGAAGAGATGAAATATTTACTTAAATTTATATTTATTCACTTTCACGCTATATCCTGCTGTGTGCAGGATATTGCGTGAAGGTGAATAATAATCGGTTTTGAAAGTGCGGTGTCTAAAAAGACACCGCTACCTTATATGCAATGTGAATAAGAATTTCAGAAAGCTAGTAGTAGATACCCTACACGGTGCAAAAGATGGACAAAAAAATGAAATGGTACGTAAATATAAAAAATATATATATATTTTGTAATTGCATAATATGCTACATATACATATTTGGACCAAATAGCCACATACTACATAAAACAACAAGCATATTGACAGAAACCGCCACTCAACACGCAATACTTCCCAAATGCGGCGGAAAATGGGGAAAGGAGTGTCTTAACACTAGGTTCCCTATGCCTACCCTGATGTGTGCGGGATACTGCGTGAAGCTGATTTATTTTATTTTAATTAATATTGACAGATTTTTTTGAATACTAGCTCTGAAGCTTCGCCCGTGTGGTTAAATTGGAATCTTAGAACGGAAGGTACTGTGCGGGTACATTAGGATACATGTTGACGATTAACAACACCCTATATATAAGCCTTCAAACCAAATACAATAAAATAAGCACAATTTTTCAATTCAAGCCAGTAGTCGCTTTTAATGTTAGTATACAAAAATAGATTGATAAATATTTAATATTACAAGTTTAATAGAAGATTTTTTTCTAAATTATTATTTTTAAAATATAATTTCATATTTATAGAGCCTAATATTTTTATTTATTTCATAAGTATTTTAAAATTGATAAATAATCGCATTTTTTTACCTTTTTTCTAACACTACTCTTCTTCGATACTCATTTGGGGGCACGAATTATGTTTATTTCCCGCTCGAGTGTTTTAAGTTTAGGTTCCCTATGTATATAGCGATATTTATATACGGAATACAACGTAAAATCACCGAAAAACCAAACAAAACCTCGAAAATTCTACATATTAAAAAAAATCATCACAGCTACTGTACTAAAAAAGTATCAACTCAAACAACATTGTACGTAGCGAGAAGAGTTTTCCTTTTTTTTGTAACAGTCTATAGGACCGCCGTCGTCGTGTTTGTCATGGCGGCGTTCTTTTATTTGTCAATGCATTTAGCACGTACGTCATATCCATTGATTTGATTACGATTTTTTTTGTATAGGTAAACATATATATATTTATATATATATATATATATATATATATCATTTGTATAGCTGACCGTAGCGTTTGGCGCTCCGTTCTCTCTGACTACCCGCAGTTAGGCATAAAGCGCGAAGTTAAGTTAAGTATTTTTGTAGCTGTAAATATCGTATAACTACAAAGGTAAGGTGGACACGGAGGGTTTAGTGTCAGTCCGTTATTCACTTTCCGCCCAATTTCGAGGCATTTCTTGTTGTTTGGCGAAATTAAACGCCGTTGTGTTTCTCATTGTTTTTCTATTTTACGCTGTAATTCGCATGTAGCAGACCAGGCATGTAGGTAGCCAGAGGGAACCTAGTGTTAAGACACTCCACTCCCTACAGTCTGTCGAATTCTGGAGGTATTATGTTTTCGGTGGTGGAACTCAACGCTACGCTTTTATCTCCAAATCAGAGCAAAGAAATAAAAATGTTAAATTGCTATTTCAATTCCTCCAGTGATAATGCAATATGAAATAAAAATGTATAATATAAGCTCCTATTTTACTATAATCATATGTTTTTTATAATCACGGTTTGTGAATAAAAAAATTAAATATTCTTGATAGAAATATTTTTTGTTAATTTTATCGCATATTACTTTAAAATATATTTATAATCCGAGATCAAATATGTATATAAGAAAATTGAATCTAATGAAGGTAACATTCTATTTTTAATATCTACTGGCATGCACCAGTAGCAGCGTCACTCATTTGTCGGTAAAATAACTAAATGTTAAGGTAAAATTAACTAAAAGTTTGTATGACCCACAACACATACGAAATACCCGATCAACCTATGAACCTATGACCGACGGTACATTGGGGTACCTTATATAAGAACAACACTTAGCACAAAAAGAAAAATAATTGTGAAATTTGAACCAGTAGTGCTTGATATTAGCGCCAAACAAACAATCTCTTCAGCTTTATAGAAACAGTACAGTATAACTATATATAATTAGATAGTATTGAAATGTATGTAACGTATTTAATTAATATTGTCAGTTGTCAGTTTACATTCGCTTTGCAATTATAGATAATTTATTAAATGTTAATTCTTGATCATTTAAATTGTATGCAACAAGCCGCATTTTATAAACAAAAAATAAAAATACATAATTATGTTAATCTTAAAATATACGTCTACGTATCTAAAAAGAGAAGAAATAAAAGCAAAAAATATACAAAAACAAGAAATATCATCGCATTTTCAACAAAAACAATTTTAAAAACATATATAAATAATAAAAAAATATAATAATAAAATCCATACTCACCGAAATTGCTAAAAGTTACACTGTAAACTTAGAAACGCGCGACTAACTTCGAATAGAACTAGAGAGACGTCCGCACCGGCCGACGCGGGGACGAGGAGTGACGCAATACACGAACTAACAAGTGATTGGTCGAGAAGAGGAAATGGGAAATGTTAACTGATTTTTTTTCTTTTTTAATGCACCTTAATTTTTATACAGCTACACGCTTTTTACCCCAAAGCAGGGTAGAGGGAACCTAGTGTTAGGGTAAGGCACTCTGTTCCCCATGCGACGGCTGTAGATTCGTTTCCTATTTGAAGCTGTGATATTATTCAAATATTTTTTAATTTCCCATACAACCGCTTGGTAGAAAAAACGCGGCGTTAAGTTGATTCACTCAACACGCAATACCTCGAAAATTGGGTGAAAAGTAGAATATGATGTTTTGTCTAATCTCATATAGTGTAGCTATAAAAGAAAAGAGTTAAGCTAAAAATGGGAATAATATTTTTTTGCTTATTTGATTTCAAAATCTATAGGTTGCACTTTGGCTAGTTAAAGAATGACAATACAGACATTTAAAACTGACATTAAATGTCTCATATTCAATTAGATACTTTCTAAACGCACCTCGATGATTATTTTTTCTCCAAATTAATAATAATTATTCTTATATATTTTTAAAATTTATATTTTTAAACCAATTTAATATTTTTAAATTTTTATTAGTTTTTGTTAGAAAACATGATGTATGTCACAGTCAACTTGATTTGAATCTAGTAATTGAAAGTAAAAAATTAAATTAAAATTTGAGTAAAAATTTTAGAAGTTGTAATATTTGAACATTTTTAAAAATGTAATGAATAAGCTGGACAAAGAAAAATATAATAAAAGCGGTTAACATGTTTTATACCATCCAAAGCTCTAAGCTATCACCATGAGCCTATCACCATGCGCTACGGAGTGTCTTAACACTAGGTTCCTATCCTGCTGTGTACGGGATACAGCGTGAAGCTGGTTTATTTTTTAAAAAATAATAAGTTGGAATTTCGCTATATGTTGATTTAAAGTTAACTTTTATGATTATTTATTTTAGTTCGAATTCAGCATTTTTTTTTATTTCTTTAACATTTCTTTTTCACAAATTTAAACAGTAGAAGAATATTAATTGGTATAAAAAAGCATGAGTTCAGACATAGAGAAGAAGAAGTAAGGTTTTGAATTAAACCGAATTATTGCTGATGCTCATTGATAATAATAATAATAGACTTTATTTCTCAACACAATGTAAACAAAAAAGATAAAGTTACATTTAGGTACATAGAAAGTAATTTAGAATCATGTGAGACTGATGCTTGTACTAAGCTCTGGGCTTGCGTTACCAGTCGCCAGGTTCCCACTTGCTGAAAGCATAGAATATTGATATGCACCCATACTTGACAAATGCTAACAATAATATGGTTTAGATTTCATGATTCAAATACGCGTTAAGTATTTTAAATAACTTTTGTTTCTGAAACAGAGAAGGCAGACGTGCGTACGGAACACCCGACGGTAAGTGATCACCGCCGCCCACGACCCCGTGCAACACCAGAGGGAGGTTCAGGTGCGTTGCCGGCCTTTACGGTGGAGATAGACGCGCCTTTTGGCCCAGGACCTACCCAGGTCATATCCACCTGGAAACGTGCCGCAGGTAGACTATTTCACAAATTAATTTAACTATGTAGAATAAATATTCTTTATTTGTACCGGATTTAAACTTATATAAAGTTATTAGGTTTTCCGGCCGGAAATACAGCGACACTGAGCCGCGTGTAGGCGATACCTGCGAGTATATTTGATAAAGCCTCGTTATTTTGTGTACTATTTAGTTCTATTTATTCATTTATTGTTAAATAGAAATTAAAATCTAATGTTAATTATATTAAATTAGCTTGTAGTAAAAAAGGTAAAAAAATTAAGTAAGAAGAGGGAAAAAAAATCTTGACATCAAATTATATTTTTGTTTTCTTATATATTGGGATCCAGCTTCACGCTGTATCCCGCACACAATAGGGTAGGCAAAGGGAACCTATTATTAAGGCACTCCCATATTAGGATCCAGAAATAAAATTTATTGAAATTTGATGACTACAAAAAAACTACGAGGACCCGTCGTTATTACTAAGCCATCATAGATGTAAAGTTTTTCTAAACAGATCCTGTGCTTTTCTTAGATCTTTTGTTTCAAAAATTTGAAAACATTTTTTTTATTCTTTACCATATCATACTTGAAAACTGTAATTTTATACAAAAAACTTTTTTGTAGCAACTTTGTAGAATTTATATCTTTGTTCTTAAAATTTATTGCGTTTTAACCGACATTTTTGCACATAAGCATATAATTTTGTAATATATTTTTCATGTACAGACAGCGATCTGTGAAATTTTTATTATATGTAGCTATAGATGGAGTGAATTTGAAGTTTGTTTTTATATTTATTAAAAGCTTACTTGAGTCTAACAAATTTACTTACGCAAAAAATACATGAAAAAAATGTAAATAAGCCCTTAACATAAACGTATATCGCTAACAAAAAGTAATTCAAATAAGGCGCTTAGCAGAAATGTATGAAAATTACAAAATTGTTTATAGTTTTCGCGGTGCTTTTATTTTGCAGAAATTTTTCATTTTAGTTAAATGCCAGCATATATATTTAATAAATACATGTTATAATAAAATAGATATTGAGGCCAGTCGTGGCGCAGCGGCACGAGGTGTGACTGTAAAACCGACTGGTTGTGAGTTCGATCCCACTTGAGGAGATGAAATATTTACTTATATTTATATATATATATTTCCATTTCTTCGCTCTCGTGTCGAGGTTAAACGCGGCGTTGAGTTCTGCCACTCAACACGCAATGCCTCCAGAATTCGGCAGAAAGTGGGGAATGGAGTGTCTTAACACTAAGTTCCTTCTGCCTATCCTGCTGTGTGCGGGATACAGCGTGAAGCTGATTATATTTTATTATAATAAAATATTGAAAAATCTGATACAATTTTATATGAAAAAAAAAGACGAATAAATCAAATTTAGCTAAAATTATAATAATATTTACCAAAATACAAGAAGTTCTGGGACAAGAACGCGCGAGTGTCACACGAACAGGCAAAAGTACCAGCCAACGCGACGCGACGGGGACGACTGACGCTGAAGAGCTTTAGAGCTTTAAATTCGATGCATCCTATCCTCACTCCACCACTTAACCCTATATTTACCCAATACATATAATTATTTATATATATTGAGTAAATACAGGGTAAATTTTGTTATTATATAATTGTATTTTACCATATTTCGAATATTTTTTTTTATATATTTTTTTATAATTTTCTCAGAATGAGATTCAAATCCACAACCGTCACTCTTACAGTGAAACGGTATCTATACTGCTGTGCCACGATAACCTCAATAAATATTATCAATAAATAATCATAATCAACTTTATTTATCGCTTTAACTTTAATAAAAAAAGAAATATGAGAGCGACAATTCTACAGGAAGTTAGTTACCTCTAACAACTGGAAAACAGCTTAGTAAGCATTGCCGCTAAGAAGTGAACGAACATAGAAACTAGCTACTTTTTCTTCAAAAGAAAAAAACGGCATTCTTATAGAATGATATAATATAATAATTTTACTATTCGTCTGTCTGCCTGTCTGTGTGTGTTTGTTCGTCTCTCAAGACCAATTTTCACGAGATGTTGCAGAGGTATCAAGCTCACATTATTAACTATAGATATGGATATTTCATATTAAATTGGATGGGGTACAGCATACAAAATATGATTAAGCTTCTAAGTATTAGAAGGCCAGTCGTGGCGCAGTGGCACGAGGTGTGACTGTAAAACCGACTGGTTGTGGGTTCGACCCTCACTCGAGGAGATGAAATATTTACTTAAATTTATATTTCCATTTCTTCGCTCTGGTGTCGAGGTTAAGCGCGGACACGCAATGCCTCCAGGTTTCGGCAGAAAGTGGGGAACGGAGTGTCGTTAACACTAGGTTCCCTCTGCCTACCCTGCTGTGTGCGGGATACAATGTGAAGCTGTTTTTTTTTTTATTTTCTAAGTATTATACTCCAAGCATTTTTAAGGCAACACAATCAAAAGATGCCAGCATTTATTCATCGTTTCTGCCGTATTTTGAACTAGCGGCCCACTCGTAATACTTTTATGCTGCATTTGCCAACAAATTGACTATACATTTAATCATATACAATTTATTTTTGATAATTCTGAGAAAGTGCAAGGAGTACGTGGCTACTTGAGATAATGACATCAATGGCAAG
This sequence comes from Heliconius erato demophoon, assembly GCA_018249695.1. Lineage (NCBI taxonomy): Eukaryota > Metazoa > Arthropoda > Insecta > Lepidoptera > Nymphalidae > Heliconius > Heliconius erato. The sequence goes on along the minus strand of DWQW01002526.1, from coordinate 6,265 downwards.
GCCGACCCCCATGCGAATCGAACCTAGGCTTGCGGCCGTAAAACAGAGCGTTGATTTATTTTAATTTTACATTTTCTCTAAGGTATACGTGTTAATTACACGTTATAAAAGCCGAAGCTTATCTTCATACAATTTCCTTGATGATCGAATAACTTTTCCTCTCCATGTCAAATAAAAATTGAAATATCACCTTGCACTCTTTAATTATTTTTTGTTAAAAATTCCTTATTGTTACTTATTTATAAGGCATAAATTTACGGTGTGGCGGACTTTTTCTTAGAATTCATAAAATGAAATATTTTTGTCATAAAATTTACTGATATATATTTAACTATTTTTGCAGCGCACGCGCTTAAAACAATTCGATAGCGTTTATTGTTATTGTTATTTTGTTATTTAAGGCTAACTAAGATGTACGCCATTATGTTAAATAGCACTCTGAAGAATATAGCTGTTATAGAGAACAAAAAAAATTAAATCTTTTTTAGGGTTCCGTACCTTTTTTTTAAAAAAAGGAACCATTATAAGACCAACTTTTTTTGTATATCTGCCAAGAACAGGAATGCTTGGAGTTATCAAGTAGAATTTCAAACCATATACTCAGATCTACAGCACCTTGATTACCTAAAAAAATCATATTTCTATAGTAACGTAAAAACAAGATATGGCCGTTTACATCGCAAAACGGATATTTCGACACTATAAAAGGAATCAAAATTACTTATTGACATAGAATTAAGAAATTTGGCATCTACAGGTAGTACTAACTTACGAAAAAAATAACTTATGAAAACCGTGCGTTTGTGGTTAAATTATAAAAAATGATATCCTTAAAAGAGGGGTAAAATTTGATATTAATGCTGCTAGACCATATGAGGTATCAGATGAAAGGGCTTGGTATGCATATTTCAATACATATTTTATTATTTTTTTTATTATTATTTTGCACGGAACACTCGGCGGGCGAGTCTTTCTCGCGCTTGTTTATTTTTTTTAATATATTTCACTTCTAATTCCTAGTTATATAATATACCCCTATTTTATTTTTTTCAATGCATCAATAAATGAAATGTAGAGCAGTTACGAATAATGATATAGTAATTCGATCTTGTTGTCTATTCATTTTGAGTGCCGATGTTGATGGCCTGGTAAGATTTGTTTTTAATATGTTATTGTCATTTCAATGTTGTTATTCAATAGGCAGCGTTTCACCATCACACGGAGCAGTAGGAGAAGGAGGAGTAGGAGTAGAAAGAAACAGAGTGACTTTCTTCACTGATTAAAAGATATTTGTTATAATAATGCTACGCTCTAAATCGTTACAAAATGTATGACTGTAGGTAAACACTGTAAAGTCTTCATTACACATCATTTAATGCAATAACTGTTGTTTGATACAAAAAAATTGTAAGGAGTAAAAAAATCATGTATTCGAAACTAGGTCTGTTTTTATTAAGAATTTAAATAATTTTAAATAATGTCTATAGGCATATTTAAATTGTATATATGAAACGGCGAAATATAAAGAGTTCATGGAAGCGTTCTCTTATATGATAATTAAATGGAAAAACTGGCTTAATGTTGGACATAACAACAATGGAGTAATTTTGACAAGCGAAACAAGACTCTGTCTAGCTCCCCCCGTGTGCCGCCTGTGAGCGAAGCGAGGCAGAGATGCATTGTAATGGACCTAGTCCAGATGAGATGGTCAAAAAAATATCTTAATGTATGCCAATATCTCATTTTCACTAATTTGTTGTTTTATTTATTTTCGATTTTTAATTTCCGACATAACTCCCTATTTGCCTATTTTGTGAACTATAAAGATCACAAAATAGGCAAGAATAATGTACTCAACGTTAAAAAGTTAGTGTGCGTTACCATGACGATATGACTAAGTTTTGTTACGTTTCAGGTCTGTAAACCGCAATGTCTGCTCGGTGGCGGACCTCAACACCACACTTTATCTAACCATACACAATCAATCAAAATATAAAATGCTGTTTATCTATCCTGTAGTACGGGTTCAGTAACTTACGTTGAAACGTTACAATGACGTGGAGTAATATCGATTTTCACAAATGGACTATCCAACACAAAAACTATTTTTAAATTTTTTGCATTTTTTTTACCAGATTGGCACATTCCATCAGCTCTATTATAAAGCTGATGGAATGGAACTATAGAGTGAGAGTGTGAAGCTTAAAAAAGTAATACTGTAGAGGCAGTATTACTTTTTTAAGCTTCACATTGTATTCCACACATAGCAGGGTAGGCAGGCTTGAACCTCCGAATCTAGTGCTAAGACACTCCGTTTCTCATTTAAGACATTTCTGTTCCCCATTTTCCGCCGAATTCTTGATGCATTGCATGTTGACGCAACCTAACGTCATGCTTTGCCGTGTTACAGGAACAAGGAAGTGAAAATATTAAATATTTCATTAACCCGAGCGGGAATAGAACACAAAGTCATCGCGTTTACAGTCTCACGCTGGAGTCCCTGTGCCACGACGGGCTCACCTTACAAATAGTTAGTATAGACAAATATTCTGCTCAGCTTGAATTAAACGTACATTCAAATCGACTATAGTTTTACACAATGACTTTTTAATTTAATAATCTTTTGCTTAAGAATTGAATCTCCTAAATCAAGCTCAGCTAACTTCCTGCCTCGCTTCTCATATTCATTATTACCTGCTTACTTTCTATATTTTCTTGTGCAAAAATGATTCTGTAAACGCTTGTAAAAATAAATATTTTAAAAAATGCAGACTTTCTAAGAGAACACCAGTGCGCTTATGGATCAGGTTTAAGGAGTTCATTTCTCTTAATATACACGACAATTTGATTTGCTTTAGAAAGGACTAAAATTCTAGAGAGATTCAGAAGAAAAAATCCATTTACTTGTGTATATTGGACCATTAAGACTAATTCTGAGATTCTGCCTTCTGACTGCAAACACAGTGGATGTAGGTTCGATTCTTAAACGAGGAAAGGAGTTGTATTTACGTTCCCACTCTGATAGAACAAAATACGTGTGCGTTGCATCAATCAACAAACAGTTGAAGATATATTCTCTAGGACAACCTGTCTGAAGCTGAATAATTAATACCGTAAAGAAGTATACTCCATTATCACTTAAGAGAATATCTATAATCTAAGAATCACTGTATAAAACTTTAGTATTTTAATAAGGAAATCCAGAATTAATTTCTTTTTTTTAACTGCACGCTGTATCCCGCCGTGCTGAGTAGCCAAAGGAAAATTAATGTCAAAAACACCGTACGCCATTTGCGTCCAATTTCAAAACATAACGTGTCGATGGCAGAAATCAACGCCGCGATCGTTTTTAATATTAAAACTTCATTTTTAATTACATAAACCATTCTGTTGGACCAAATGGACATTGATTTCACGGAAAAGCACCGCTATAGGAAAGCTAAATAATGAATAAATTAAAACACGAAGCTTTTGGTGTATTTTACATACAGTGTTCACTGGGACGCGAAACAAAACAAAATTTGTCTGGACAATAATCGTGTTAATAAATCATTATATGAATCGATTATAATGGAAGTTGTATGGATTTAAAGAAATTTACTTAGAGGAGAAATTTAGCTAGAGACTTGTGAGTCGTGTTGGGTACAAGCGGGTTACTGTAAGCGGTAAGTTGTGGGATCGATTTCCATTCGAATTATTTAATATTTTCATCTCTTTCCCCTTCTATAATGTATTCGCAACTGTTATAGATTTAATTCTGACACGGTGACATTTTCACTACCAGACATATATTGGTAGACCTAATACCAAATCGTTCAAAATATAAATAATAAAAAAGTTATAATTTTAAAATGGTATGGTGACTAATATTATTAGGATATAACATAATTTTATGGTAAGAAGTTTCTTTTTAGTTAAAAAAAAACATTTTTAATAACTCTTTGTTACTACATTCTAATTCTCTTTCTAAAACCGTAGAGGCTGATCTTCCACTCGGTGTAATGCTCCCTCGCTGAATCAAAATAATTAACTTTGACTTTGATACGTTTCTAAACAAAGCCTTACTTACTTAGTCCTTACAGCGTTTCTAAAGGTTTTGATTTCACTTTTGTGTACAATATTACGTTATCCGATGTCATTTATCTTGTGGAGAAACTTTATGACATTATGAGTCCATAGAGTGTATATCAATTTTTAACTTGTGATAGGTGACATTGGCGAAATGATGGTTGGTTGTGCTGAACTGGCCATATATCAAGAAATCAATCACTCAATCCACTTGTGATAGTAAACTGATGATAGATATGTTTAAAGACAATTTTCATACTTTAATGTTTCTATATAATATTTTAAAATATTAATAAAATAAAAACTTTTTTAAAAATAAACTTTCAAGTTTTTTGTTGTGATATATTGTATTTTACAAATCAAGGTCTTTCATTTGATCCATATTAGATTGTTTGTTCATAAATGTATAATCCACCATTTTGTTGCGTCAGCCATTTTGGATTAACAACAATATTTTAAAAAATCAGCTTTACGCTGAATCCCGCACACAGCAGGATAGGCAGAAGAACTAGGTTTCTTCTTCTTAAGGCACTCGTTGCCCACTTTACACCGAGTTCTGGAGGCATAGCGTGTTGAGTGGCGGAACTCAACGTCGCGCTTTGCCTCGTCATCGGAGCGAAGTAATGAAAATATAAATGTAAATAAACATTTAATTTCCTCGAGTCCCCACTTCGAACCCACAACAAGTCGATTTCACAGCCACAATTCGTGCCCCTGCGCCACGACTTACCTCATCAACAAGAACAACAATAATATTGATTGTATGTAATATCATTATCACCAGAAATAAATGCAGCTCATTCGGAGATTGAGAAGTGGATAAAATTGAGTTTGCAATATTACAAATATACTAACACAAATAATATTATAGCAATTTAAATAAAAGCTTTAAATATAAAATCCACGTAATATGTGAAAAATGAGAAGGAATTTATACAACAATGCATAAATGACGTTTGGTAAAATAGTAATAATTAATACCGCCTGGAGCCTTGCGGTTAATAGAATAGCTGCAATGTAACATTGCTATTACACAAACGTCAGGCGTATTGAATTCCTCTTTGCGCTTTATAAAAACCGAATAAAAACTACCACAGATACAAATACAATAAGGCGTAGTATCTGAAAAACGTTATTAATTATATATAATAATTAATTTATCATTCATTTTTTACCTTGTATATTATTTTTAATTATAAAAATATTGTATAGATGTTATACTAATAACTAGTGGTGCGAATAAATATTACGCTTAAATTAACATTCAAGCCATCATAGTCCATAGGCATAGCACTTAACTGTAGTCGTGATGCTTGTGTGGTGTTCATATCCTACTACTGGGAGACTCAATTAATTTTATTTTGCATCTGTTGTAACAAAAAAATTGTCCTTCATCACTTAACCAATTTCAATTTTTAAACAATATCTCAATTTCGGAGGGACTACTTAAAACGGGGTTTTCACACTAGGTATGCTTACCGTCTCTAAGTTAATTCCAATTTATAAGCTGCTTTAAAAGCTTTCTGAATTCTATTTTATGTAGTCGTCTATGTAAGTCCTGTGATGCACATATGCAGCGCAAAGATAATCCCCTAAAGGGATTTGTTTTACCGTTCGTCTCTTTGAAACGAGTGAAAAATTTGAAATTTATCGATAAATTATGCACATAATTTATAGGTACAATGAAAATTTAAGTATTTCGCGTGTGGCGGAGCGGCAATATTAAATTGTAAAATCTTGTTTCATTTGTAATTTAATGTACCCATTAATTAAATTTTGTAACATGTAACTGACATCCCACCCTACACTCAATAAAATATTTAAATAATAATTTTAATATTTTATTATGGCTCGTGATACGTCTAATATAGTTAGAACTCTTTCGCAGTGATCGTAAGTAATCCGAGATCTTTTAGAGATTCAGAGGTAACAATATAAATATTAAATGTACAATAAGTTTAATATAAATACAAATAAAAGATATTATGATAAATAGAATGTCATTGTCTGTCCGTTTCATTCTCTCGTGATATTTCTAAAGAATATCGTAGACGTCCTATCCTCCTCTCCGTTAAACCCAATCATTACTGATAGTTATAACTAAGGGGGGATAGTGAGTGGCCCCGCACCCGCCACTTACCGTGGATTCCGGCCATTCGGCTCTGAACCCTCCGGGACGGATCGGAATAGTTAATAT
>DWQW01002525.1:0-26463 GCA_018249695.1 Heliconius erato demophoon | reverse complement strand
AGTATTAAATAATACTTAAAAACTATTATAATTGTGTGACGTCACGAGTCACGACACGCAACTACGAACTTGCAACGACATGTCGAGTCAAGTCCGCGAACGCGCGAATATCGCGACGTCGCGAACAATTATATTTAATAAAAGCTGCTGTGACGTGGCGTTAAAATGTTAAGTTAAGGCGTTAAGTTTCACCACTTGACACGACTATTGTCTCGAAAAATGAGTGGTGCGTGGAGAACACAGTGTCTTAAACACAAATTTCCCTGGTATATGCGATACTTAACGCTACAAAAAAAGAAGAAAACGACTAAAGATTTGAACTTGTCAAATTAAAGGCTAGTCGTGGCATAGACAAGCGACAGTGTTGGTTCGATTCCCACTCGAGGAAATGAAGTATGTCTGTTAACGATACAAAGTACTTTTAAACATTTTTAAAGTGTTATTCCACACTTAGGAAAAATCTTTTACACTTTTTCTAAATAAGTATTTTTTTTCCTAAGTGTAATAACACAAGTGGAATAACACTTTAAAAATGTTTAAAAGTATTTAATAAACAGCATTCTCTCTTGCCAGACGATAATTCTTTGTAATTATCTTTGGGTAGCGGAAATTTTGTAAAAATCTCCCTACAGAGATGCTAACAACATAAATAAGTTGTAACAAGCGTATAAAAATTTCGAAGTAGCTTGGTGAGAACGTATAGTCAGAGCGCCTGGTCAGTTTCCTGGAGGCGCGAGTTCGAATCCCGCTACGTTCAAATTTTTATACGTTTTCTAAACGTTACAAAGAAATTTCTTAACATTAAGTCTCCAGGTTTTCTCTGGATACCCAGTACCCTGCTAAGTGCGATTCATCCTGAAGTTAAAAAGAAAATTAAATACAACAGGTTAATTCCAGCTAAGCACATACGAACAATATTTTTTTGTCATATAAAAAATGCTATAATCGTTAGTCACCCTTAAAAATTATAACCGCATTTAACCAATCGACCCCCCAACATCCACCCTACAGTCCTACAGTCTACTAGAAAGTCATGAGAAAATGTTTCGAGCGCCCTCGCAATGAATTCGCATCGACCGTAAACAAAGATCACCTGCTACTTAGCGCGAGAGTGGCCATACGCAACGTGGGTTCGATACCGACTCGTGGGGAATGATTATATTTACATAATTTTTAATTGAAGACGCATTTTTTTTATAATAAATGATATATTTCTATTTTATGGAAATATTTTTAACATATTTTAAAGTGTTGCAGAAATTATTCTACTTTCTAAATATTCCTCTTTTCTTTTCTCTTTCTTTAAGCTCTATACTTAGGAAAGTCGAATATTTTCGGAGAGAACACAAATTTCACTCTAAAACCGAAGACAAGTTTTGATAATTTTCGGATTGAATTGTTGGACTGCTTCCATGAGGCTTTTTTAGCTTCGCGGTGTATCACACATGTAGTAGGATAGGTAAAGGGAACATAGTGTTAAAGCATTCCGTTTTCTGCTTTCCGTGGTTCAGGCGGGACACTAAATTATTACACGGTTTTTATGAAATAAAAAAAACAAAGTTAATTAGTCCACATTAAATCTAAATGTATTGTCACACTTTTTTCCTAACGGTGTGAAAGTACCGCGCACGCGCTCACACGCGTTGCGCACGCGCATCTCCACCGCTATAGAAGGGGGAGGCAAATCGACGTGAAATCATTTAATATCGGCAACTATATGAGGGGAATGGAATTGATTTTGTTGGATTTTGATATGATGACAGGTCATTTTGTTTTTTTTTAACTTAAAATTTTTATACTTTTTAAACAAAATGCATAAATATTTCATCGTTAATAATAAACGGTTTTAAGTATATTTTTTTCCTAAATGTAGATTTTTAAATGTTAAATATTTTTCATTTTTCTCGTGTACTACTACAGCATAACAATTTCTTGTCAAAATTGTAGGTTTAATTTCTTTTACATATGTATATATATACATACAGATGAGAAAAAATCTATATAAAATAAAGATTTGGCGGCTCTGAAACACTTAGACATTTAGACATACTGACTCAGACAACTACTAGACTTAGAAAGTTTAAATTTGGCATGTGCTGAAGCACTAAGAGCTCTAAGGCCCGTATTTATGAACCATTCTCAACTCTGAGATCAATACTGAGAGCGATTTTTAGATGCCGTTTTCAGTCATAAACTATGAATAAAAATGAGCCGTCTTGTGATGTCGTCAAATTATCCATTTTATGTCTTAACGTCCAAGTAAAAAGTTGTGAGCGACGAAAGGTTTATTTACACAATCAGTTTAAATAAGTACACACGTTTTCTCACATTTTCCTTCACATCACAAACACAACTTAAAGGCGAATGTCAACAATAATTCTAATACCACCCTCGTGCATCATACTGCACCCGCATTCACACGGGAACAGAACCTACGGCCAGTTTATATAGACACCTCTTGCTGGCAAAAATACTCCCCTATACTATCACTTTAATGGTGTTTCATAGGTCAATCTTGTTTGGCCTGTTACTTGTTATATGATAATACATTACAATGTTTTTTATTATATCTAAGTGTATTATATTTATATTGTGACAGTAAGTGGTCTTGACTGATCGAAAGCTCCGTTATTTTTGCCTAAAATAATTGTAAAGAACGGCTTGAAGAGGTTTTTGTTTAAATTTGTTTAAATGATCACGGTTTCTCTTCGAGTAAACATTTTTTGAATATTTTTATAGTTGTACCTAATATTTTTGTGGAAGTTCAAAATATTCTTAGCTCAAATAGACATAAAAAAAATCAGTGAAGCTGATCTATTTCACCTCCACTGTCGTCACTGTCTACACGCAGATACATATACGTACATGCAAGAAGGTCTTCATATATTACGTGACGTTCTTCTAGAATCATCAATACTGTATTCTCATACATCATTGGAGGTCTCCTCCTGCGTTTCTTCCCGTTCACTCTTCTTACGCCCAATATTAATAATGTATCTCCTACGTCAATCTTCGATTGTTCCATATATCTATCCAATCTAGAGATTGGATATTTATATAGATATATAGATTATTAATATTGGGCGTTAAAGTACATATAGGAATAAAATTAAAAAATAAAGTTTGGGCATAGAGCATTGTGCGTCATATTTACTTACCTCGCCAGGGACGATACTTCAAATATAAAACCAGACTTTAAGTAAATAAAATAAACAAAAGATCAAACTAGTAAAATATTACAAAACTTATCAAAATATTGCCAAAAGCTCATAAACTTTATATTAAGTAAAGAAACAGAATAAACAGAAACAACTAAAATATTCCCACAAACAACGAATCAAAAGAAATACTCAATTAAAAACATTTTATACAATATTCGAGTATATCTCAAGTATTTGCTTGGATGTAAAGAGTTTTGGCAACAATGAATACAATGGTATCTAAAAGGCACCTGCCAGTAAGTTCTCACGCCCGCAAAAAATGGGTTAAATTTGAAAAAATTAGGCTTTTGATATATTTTTTTCATTATAGTGACTGTGTGACCTGATCTTATATGGATGGATTTTTGATTTGGTTTTACGTACTTTGACATTCTTATTTATGTGTGAAACCAGAATGCAATCAAGGTTGAGTTGCTGAGAAATACAGTTGTAGTTTCTTAAATATTATTCATAGTTTTTAATATTATATTATTATTGTTATATAATCTATATTATTTATACTTTTATTATAAAATTGAGGAATTTGCTTAAGTTAATGCCCTAACTCGGGAACTCACACATCACGTTAATCGTTTGTAACCCGGTACTGTAATGCATGTGCCTAGAGTCAGGCAATGCCACATCTAAAAGCTAGTATTTATTTTTTAAACATTTTTAAAATGTTATTTCACACTTAGGAAAGAAAAATACTTATTTGAAAACGTATAAAAATTTGGTCCTGGTCGGTTTCCAGGAGGCGCGGGTTCGAGTTCCACTGCGTTCAAATTTTTATACGTTTTTTAAATAAGTAGCTAGTATTTAATATTTTGCAAATTGCTTACGTTCAACAAGCAACATCAGAAAAGAACCTGCGTCGGTGTTAAGACAACACCTACAATTCCTTTATCTCTAATAAGTATTATTTATTTCGGAAAGTATTGTGTGGCGCAGTGGCACAGCCTAAGATTGTGGGTTCGATTTCCACTTGTTTTATTTGTTCGTTCTAGCGTGGAGCCCAAGCGCAGTGTTGAGTCCCGCATCTCAACTCGCAATATGTTAAAAAAGGCCGGTGCTTGGGAAACGGAGTGTCTTAACATTAAGTTTCTGATGACTTGTTAAAAAAATGTTTTTATCAAGGGCTATCTTCAAATATGATCTAAAGACGATTATTCTAGAGCCGGTTTTATATAAAGGCAGATATCAGTAAAAAACGATAAGACGATGACACTAGGTGATACCGAGTTCACATCCAGGTAGTCTCTTCAGCACACAAAGAGACCTTCTTTGAAGATCAAGTACATTTAATCATACGCGTCGAAAATCTTTTATAGAGATAAGATTAATAGACAACAGAGTAAGGACTTTTTTGACATTTTGACGTGAAAATGATTTTTTATTGCGCGATTTGTTCAAGTAATCGTTTAATCCGCGTGTAGAAGCTTGCGGAATCTATTATAGTTACAAAATATTTTTTTCATTTCATCTTAGAGTTACGTACCTCAAAAAAAAACAAAACGGAACCCTTATTTTGTAGTCCATCTCTTAGTCTGTCTATTTGTCTATCGATCAGGATTATTTTTCATAAGATTGCGTGCAGTTATCAAATTATGCATAGGCCTGCAAGTTTAAGTTTAAAATTTACTTGCAAATTGTAGGTATTACACGTTAATCTGTAATCATTAATTTGTGGGGAACCCTCGGTGGGGCTATTTCATTATAATTATATTAAATATACAAAGATCGAATTTGAAAAAACGCGTCATAACCACACATTTGTAATATTCATACTTAAACACTTTACACTACATATGTTATAGATGAAAGCGACGATCTAAGAACCAAATACAATTTTAGTACTTAAAATATTTTTATAGTTTAAAAAAAATATGAAAAGAAACTATCTATCTATCAAAATAAAAAACTACCTATTAAAAAAAAGGAAAATATTTACAAATTTATTATGAAAAACTTAATCTCACAAACTAATCAACTAAGCCACTACGGTACCTAACTAGCCAAAATATATAACAAAAAAAAAATCCAAATCAAATCGCACACGTCCGAGTACATAAGCGACACGCGTCTTCATTCATCCCTTAACTTTAGACAATAGTTTATTGTTCCGTACAAAATTGCGTATTTTAATTGACAATCACCGTGCGCCGGCCACGCGGCCTTTTTAAATATAATAAACTAATTATAAACTATTTTCAACCCTATTTCTTTAAACACAAGATATATTTTAACTAATATTACTGTATATGAAAAATCTTAAGTAACGTCAAGCCCTTTTTTCTTCGACAATCTAAAAAAAATAACCCCTAATTCCTTTACAAATAAAGCTCAATTTCAAAAGCTTTATGCTCAAAGCTGTGTCAATAATTAGTACACATTTTGAGCTCTATAAGTTTGGAATAGGGTATAGTTTTGCCCAGCACGTGTGAGTCACGTGGTGAAGCAAGTATCGCCGCGGGTCGGCACAGTGCTCGCCACGCGGCGCGCAGGCCGCACACTCCGCGGCCGCCGTCCGACGCGTGCGCACGATACCGGCGACACTCCGCCTGTTAATTAGGAATTTCCTGAAAAATTTCCAAGTTTTTCGAACTTTTTCGAACGTGATTATTTTTGAAATTTAGTGAACTTTGACAGTGTATATAGTGATTTTTGACTTTGTTGAGTGATGTTGTGACTTTCAAAATATTGAATTTAAACAATTTTTGATTAAACACTAGTGTTTTTCATAACAATGGAGTACCAAAGGCATATGGAACCTAATAACATACAGCCTCAAGGCCAGGCTCAATGGGGCTACGGCTGGGGACCTCCGGCACCTCCGGCGCCAGCGCAAAGAAATAAAAGGACACATTCGGAAAGCGAAGACGATGCCTTCTCAGAGGAAAGCAGTAAAGATGCGCAGTGAGTATATTTTTTAATAAGTTTGATAAAAAATGTAGAGATTTTTATATTTTCGATTTTTATATATAAAAGCTTTAAAAAAAAATTTTTACGAGTGATTGTTGTAATAGTGATGATTCAAAACTTACTGGAATATAATGTATGCTTTAAACAAATAGTATGGTCATATTTAATAGATAAATTACACTTAAATATGCCGTTAAGGGCTATTTTTGATAGGAATACGCAAAAATGAAACAAAAAAGAATTGAGTTACTAGAAAAAGTCGCTTTAAGTCGTCTTCTATTACATAAGGCGTATTGAAAACAGATAAATTTATAAGAAAGGATTACATAATTTTTATTACAATAATCAAAGGGTTTTAAACATAATCAAAAAATATAAGTCACTGACAAACTTTACGTAATAAAATATCAAATCAATTTAAGCCAAATAAGATTCCAATAAGAATGTTCATTATATGTAACATAATACTTGAACACAACGCGAGCGTAGCACTCTCGTAGCGCGTAGCCCGCCTACGCTAATTATAGCCTTTCGACTGTATTACTTAATAGCTGTGCTTAAGTAATGTAAACAATATGTAACTTAACTTAGCTAATATTTATTTATTTGTTTACTAAAAGTCATATAAAACGACTTTTTCTTTATGTCTACAGTTTTTTTTATATAAAATATATAGAGAGCTTGTTGATAAATAAATCACTTTGTTTTACCTATGACCTATTTATTATAATGATAATTTTTAAAATTTATTTGGGTGAGAAGTGAGAATCAGAGTGCTTTAACACACTCTTTGCATATTTTCATTTCGCGGCGATGTGCTCCGCCATTCTATATACAAATTACTCTATAAACACGACAGGTTGTGCGACGATTTAATATTACTTAATAATTAATATTCAAAATATAAATACAATGACAAGATTGTAAGAAGTCTAACCTATTTCCTTAACACTTGTCGTTATTTGAGTATTATTTCAGTTTCAAAATAATATTGTATTATAACACTTTAGAAGTTTTACGTCAGCAAAGTCTCAACAAAATTGAAGGAGCTAATTACGAATTGTTCTTGAAGCCCCGTTGTTTCTGTTTGTAAACAATTTTTAATTCAACATTCAACCAAACAACCCTTTCAGTTTCATACTGAAGATATATTTTTGGTTGTGGGATCGATTCTCACTCGGGGTAATGAAAGATTTAATATTTTCTATTTCCTCGCCCTGATAACGAAACAAAGCGCGGAGTTAAGTGGACAATGGAAATGGCTTTATGGGAAACGGGGTACCTTAACACTACATTCCCAGGTTCCCTCTGTCTACCCTGCTACACGTATAGGATATTATGAGTATTACAATGTATATATTTTTCCCAGATCGCCTGGCGGAGATTCCTGTCAATTAATGACAAGGAAGCGTCGTAGAGGCGTAATAGAGAAGAAACGCAGGGACAGAATAAACACATCTCTGACAGAACTCAAGAGGCTCGTGCCGGCCGCCTGCGAGAAGCAGGGCAGCGCTAAGTTGGAAAAAGCAGAGATTTTACAACTCACTGTCGACCATTTGAAAATGTTACATGCTAAAGGTAAATTGTTTTTTGTAGAAAATTAAAACCGAAGAAGCCAGTCGTGCCGCAGAGTACACGAGCGCGAATATAAACGCGGCAGGTTGTGGGTTGAATTCCCACTCGAGAAAATGAAATATTTAATACTTACAAGTTTAAAAAAATGGAAATTGTCACGGCGCACACTAGGGAATGACTATATTTTATTATTTTCCTTTACTTAGTCTGGTAGACTAAACGCAGTGTCAAGTTCCTCCACTCAACACTCAATTTCGCAAAAAAATTGTGATATGTGAGGAAACTGAGTGCCTACTCCGAAAGCAGGTAAAATCACGAAGTCGCATAGAAAATGTTAAAAAAAAAAGTTTAAAAAAGCTTATTTCGTAAATAAATAATTAAGTCATTGTGCTGCTGTTTCTAAAAGAAAGTGTTTGAAAAGCTTCTAAAAAACTTCCTTTGTACCTAAATAAAGTAGTGAATAAATTATTTTACTATTATGACAAATCTTACTCGCACATACGACAATTGTAGGTTCAAATCCGTTAGAGACTATTTAAATTTATAATATAGGTATATATTACGTGTCAGTAGAAGTATGTATATACGGGGCCTTAGGCAAGCCATTTAGCCAATTATAGCACTCAAATTGACGAAAATTATAAGTGAGGGGATTATTATTAATTTCTTTTCAATTTAACTATTTTATTTCAACAGTTGATACGCGCCAATAATCCAGTTATAAAAAAAAATATTAAACACTAAAGGACGATAAATATATACATATACACTATTTTAGTATACTATTTACCATATAAAATCATTAAAAAAAGAATATAAAACAAACTCTAAGTTGTAGCAATGCAATGCGCAGGTTCAACTTCCAATACCTAATCTTTTTATTACGTATATTGAAAATACATTCTTAATTTTTATTATATTCATTAGCTTAAAAAAATTGGACACCTGCATTACATATATTAAGAACAATCACTATTACGCCACACTACTTATAACGGTTCTATCAACATTTATCCTGTCATTTGTTCCTTCGAGTCTACTCTCTTCCGCTTTTTACAAATTAAAAATGTATACCGTTAGGTTTCCGCCAAAACTAAAAAAATTACAATCATTTTAAAAATATAAATCTAACGCTATAGCGTCTATTGATGTTTTTTTTAGATTCACGCAGTATCTCGCACATAGCAAGGTAAGCATAAGGATATTTAACATAAGAAGGAAGGCGTTGAGTTCCGCCACTCAACAAGCAATGTCTTGATTGTTGGAAAAAACGTCAGGAATAGTGTTTCAACACTATGTTTCTTCTGCTTACCCTCTATGGAGGATACAGCGTAAAGTTAAAAAAATATGGCTATCGTTATCATGTTATCAACACATTCCCACGCTTCCGGGTCTAACAGGTGGTGATGGAACTTTAATAAATTTTGAATCATATCTATATAGCTATAAGACTCAATTTTCCACTTTATTTTTTATGTAAATGATATGATGGCACGTCCGGTTTAAATGGCGGAAGGTCTAATTTTTTTTATTTAAACATTTAGGGACTTTTTTCAGCTATTTCGTCTAACTAATTGAGATTGATAGATTTGGTACGTAGATATTCAAATAGGCCGTCATGTGACTACAACGTTTTGGTTATGGGTTCGATTCCTACTTGAAGGAATTAATTATTTCGTCCTTATTTTCTCGCTCTGGTAAAAACATAAAGCGCAGCGTTGACTTCCGCCTCTCAATACACATTTTCTCGAACTGGATGAAAAGTGAACAAAGTGGAACAAAATGTCTTAACATTGGGTTCACTCTGCCTACCCAGTTATAAATGATAATACGAAGCGTGTCGGCGTATCCTAAACTAATTTTCAAGCGACACGGTAACCACAAAGTTAAATTTATGACTAAGTAAATTACTTCCACTTCCGGACTAAGTGACCTTTAAATTTAAATTTTATGTAATGAATTGCGGTTACAACTGATTTTAACGTATAAATAATTTCAACAATCTTTCTAACTTTAAAATTAACTTTATTGCGTGACTTCAGCTTAGCTCCTCTCTGCCTAACCTGCCATATATGGGATACAACGTGTAAATTAATTAATTTATAACCGAAAATTAAATTATAACTGATCTGGTACTTGGAGTATCTTGTGTTTTTCTGTTCCCATAGGAATTTCAAGAAACCCTCTCTTAGTGCTTCCCCGTACTCTCTAAGCTACCTACATGCTGAAATCCAGCACTACGTCCAGTAGTTTCTCCCGTGCGCTATCTGTCAATCACTCAGTAACGGAAGGGTTTTATATATTATATCTATAAATAAACTAACAAAATAAAAAAGTCGTGGCGCAGGGGAACAAGCATGCGGCTGTAAGTATGGTTGCTGTTGTAAATTCGATAGCCACTCGAACTCAACACGCAATGCCTCCAGAATTTTTCAGTATCTTAATAAGAACAGAGTATCCTAACGCTAGGTTGCTAGGTTCCCATTGCCTACCCTGCTATGTGCAGGATACAATGTAAAGCTGAAAAAAAACTATATAGAAGGTTATTTGTAACATTTTTATTCTGTGATATTTCGTTACTACATTCAATATCACTTAAAACTTCCCCAAGCTACTGCAGAATAAAACATAAAACAATTAATCTTAACCAACTAGAAGAAATGACATAACAAAAAATCCAACAAAAAAATTGACATCTGGTCAGATTTTGATGAAAAAAAAGATTTAAAAAAGGTTACGGTGGTAAGTATTACAACCACAAGTCCGAACAATTAAAACAACATTTACATGGGCTCAGGTAGAGGCACCTGGCGCTACAGGAAATAGCGGTTGGATTAATGATATGTGATATTTTAAACTTACTTTTAATCTTTATTCCACACTTAGAAAAGAAAAATACTTTTTTAGAAACGAATAAAAATTTGACCACTAAGCCATAGGTTCAGAACGGTTTAGTGGTGAAATATTTTTTTTATATTTCTAAAAGAGTATTTCAGTAATATGTGATCTTGGTTCATTTTTATCATAAGAAAGCTTGGTAAAAAAACAACTTATACTAGGTACTGAAAAGTTTGTTTGATCGCGCTAATCTTATGAATTTCTGGTTGAAACAGAAAAAAAAAAATTGTGTTAGATTTATTGAGGAAGCTCATATAGGCTATAGTCGTCGCCCGCAACTTTGTTTGCAATTTGAGTGGAAGTAAAATGGAAAATCAAATTTTTCTACGTCCTACGAATCTCGAGAAATCTTCCCTTAGTTTACATTTCCCAAAAATTAACAATATATTTAAAAACTGCCCGAAAAAATGGAGGATGGAATAATGTGTCATTAGAATACAAAAGGATCTAAAGAGTCAAAGAGTCGTAATTAAAACAATATTTACACGGACAATAGCCCAGGTAAGGACACCTGGCGCTAAGAACAGGAAGTGGTCGATAGTTTAAAGATATGTGATATCGGCTGTCTATTCTTTCTAAGATTCATAAATCAAATGTGAATTGATTATGAGTTCGAATGTGTAGAAAATAAACAAAATTAAAAGTTCTTCTTTAGCTTCTCTCTATATACGGAACACCGTTACAGAGTGACAAACACAACGCGCAGACAAAATTACTGGACTTAGAAGTTAAGGAGTGTAGGAGAATACTCAAAGAGACTTTTTTGAAATTCGTCTACATCTAAAAATCCATGCAAACAAAGATGAAAATCGTATATATTTTAGATTTAAATTACAAAGAGTTCATTTAAGTTCCGCAACTCAATACGCAAGGCCTCCAGAATAAGACTGGAGGCCTCAAGATAAGACACTGTTTCTCAAGTTTCCTCTGCCTACTTTGTTATGTGCGGTTACAGCATGAAGCTTAAAGAAAAAAACTTTAAAGTACCTACATATGCTGCTATTCAAAAACATATTCTGAAAACATTTACATTTGAATTTAAAATTTATTGTAGCAAAACGCGTCCACTGTAGGTAAATATTTGATTGAATTTTAATACAATAGTTCAGTGGGTCAAGGATTTGTTTGTGAAGACTGAAGGTCATTACTTCTGGACTAAGTTATAAATCAACTATAAAACAATATTTTGTATATTTTTTGCTGTATCCCGCACTAGTGTGGTTATAGGGAACCTGGGAACTTAGTTTTAGGACCTTCCGTTCTCATTAAAACACTTCTGCTCCCCACTTTCCGCCATTTCCCATTTTTTAATTCCAAGTATTTTTATTTTTTTGCGAGGTAGATAAATAAAAGTCTAATAAATTCCTAGTAGATATAGCGTGGCGGAGAACGCCGCCATTCAAGACGCAATATCTTTTCTGAAAAATTGGTGGGAAGGTGGGAAACGGGGTATCTTAACACTAGGTTCCCTCCCTCAGGTAAAGCCTCGCTGTTTAACCACCAAATGCTTATAATATGGCTAGCTTAACTAAACAAAATTCCACCCCACTTTTATCAAATGACCTTTTACTCAATGAATTTGAAACTAAAGATAATTATTAGTAGGGGTTGCGTGGGAAACGCGCTCGCGACCGCCTCTCACCCCGCAGTACGAACGTATGCTAGGCTTAGCCTCGCTGAGTAA
Organism: Heliconius erato demophoon; assembly: GCA_018249695.1. NCBI lineage: Eukaryota > Metazoa > Arthropoda > Insecta > Lepidoptera > Nymphalidae > Heliconius > Heliconius erato. The sequence goes on along the minus strand of DWQW01002525.1, from coordinate 14,184 downwards.
TTCTACCCGCTTTCATTTTCATATTAATTTGGGGGATTGAGATATTATGATAGTGGAAAAATATTTGAATTTCTCATGGGGATTTTCTTTTGTTTTTTTTTTATTTTCGTCTTTAGTTCATGTGGGTGGAAAATGGAAAACAGAGTGTTTTTACACTAGGTAGGCTCTATGCCTTCTTTCTTATTTCTTCGGTTTATGTTTCGTTGCATAATTTCGGATAATTTATCACCATAATTGCATAATTTAAGTCTAAATATAGACTAAATCTATAACGAACCGATGATATATTTATATCTTAATTATAAATGCTAAAATTAAAATTACAAACAAAATACAAAAAAGCTGCCACGAAACAAAAAACGTTAAAAAGATCATTTGAATAGTACAAATGACATTGGTATCTAACAAAAGTTACCAAAAAAACATCTAATCTACATTCGCATAGCCCCATCACGTGGCCTTTGTAGAAAACGGAAGCGAAAGGGTTGCTACCCCACCTGTACTTAAAAAATATAAGAAAAAACTACCCCACGACCCCGCGCCGGAAGTGAGGTAACACAATGAAATAGACAAGCTTTGAGCTCGTGTTCAATTTCCTATACTTGAGGTTTTTTGCAAACAGCTTCTTCAATTGGATTATAGTTGAATTATTTTATTTTTTTAGAATAAATTTTGTATTTATTGTGGACGGAACTGCGTGGAAAAATTTTATGCATTAAAAGTTGGCAAAGCATATTTACTGAAAATAATATTGAATAGCTTAAATGTCAAATCTCTTTCGTTTCATATTCAATATGTATTTACAGTAATATTTAGCTATTCCATATTCTTCAACAAGGTATTAGACAGGACTCCTGTAGCATCTCAGTTTTGGGAGAAATTAAGTTATTTCTTTTAATATACGCGTAAGAACATTACGTAAAGATTTGTACATAAATTCCACACGACACATATAGTAAAGAAATATTTACTATTTATCGCCAAACAAAATAATAGTAATAATATTACAATTTTTACAAATCCCATAATAAATCTTATTTACGTCTTATCTCCTTGGCCCGGTGGCCCAGTGCCTGCAACCCCTCGATTTCAATAGCTCTACTATAGCGGATCTTCCTATTAAATTTTTTCCCCTAAGCAAGGATGCCGGAAATATAGGGATCCCGTTACTAGTCCATCCTTTTCGCACATTATGTATAAAAATGCTATCTCTTTCATCTACTTGTTGCGTAAAGAGGGTAGAAATAAAAGGCAGTTATGTTTTCTTGATTTCATACATTTCTTTGAACAATGCTTGAGTGTATGCATCTGTGTGCGGACTGGTTATTTTTATCTTTAAATTTTCACCCTTTTAGTGCAGCTGCTATAACTTGTCAAACTAGACGTAGTATGTAAAAAGCATTTTGAAAAGTGAAAGATAAAAATAACCAGTTCGTTTTAATGCCTACCAGAATCTGACGAAATTCTTATTGAGATTATATAAGTAGTATGGCTGTTGGATAGCGTAATTAAAGGCCATGCAATGTATAATGGGAATATTAAACGTTCTTATAAAACGAAATCAAACCCATTACCTTATCAACTGTGTCACAATCTCATTGAAAATTCTAACAAATAAACATTACAAATTCTAACAAATAAACATTATTTTCAGGTCTTGACACATATGCGTATGACCCACAAAGATACGCAATGGACTACCACAGTATAGGATTCAGAGAATGTGCTGCAGAAGTCGCCAGATATCTGGTCAGCTGCGAAGGTCTGGATATACAGGATCCTCTCCGCCTCCGCCTGATGAGTCACCTCCAATGTTTTGCAGCGCAGAGAGAACTGGCTGCTAAATCCAACTGGGGATACCAATATCCAAGTGTTCCTCAAACTCAACATGGGTACACAGAATTGAGGCAGGAACCACCAGTGACAACTGCTACGTCGATTGCTGCTCCCACTGCGATAGCTGCACCTCTATCTGCTCCCCCGAGCTACGCACATTACCCTCCGGCACCCCCAGCACCACCAGGACCCCCAGCACCCCCCGGACCTCACCCTGGACCTCATCCCGCCCCCACAGCTCCCCACTACCCTGCACCATACCCACACCATCCTCCTCATCATCAGTATTCACAAAACAGTTCCAAGCCCTACAGACCTTGGGGAGCTGAATTAGCATATTAAAATTAGAAATTACTATTTTGTTGAATATTTAATATATCGATGTTTAGTAACAAGCAAATATATTTTAGTCGCAAATTTAATTGCGCAGAGGGGACAGCTTGTACTTTAAAATTGGAAGTTGAGTTACATCGCTTAGCTCTCTAAGCTCTCTAGCTAAGCAAAAGGCGAAAGAGAGAGAGAGAGTATAAAATGAGTGAGATGAGCGAATCTAGAAATAAATTACAAGACTATGTTTTGAAACAATAGTCTTGAATATAGTCTAGAAATTGTAAAATAATAAAGAATATATTATATTCTTTTCGTATCTATAAATATTATGAATAATGTACAAATTAAATATTTTCACCAAATTAATAAAAGAATTTAGAAATATTGTTGTCGATCTCAGAGTTTAAATGGTACAGCCGCATTTAAAGACGATAGTCATTTATTAAATGAAAGTAAATTGAATGTCAATTTAATTAAGTTGAACGCGGCGTTGAATTCCGCCACACTCAGTCGCAGTCTCGTAAAATAGAAAAGCATAGAACGGGTTATCGTATCATTAAGCTCCCCTACCTATACTGCTATAAGCTAAAAGAAAAACAATTAAACACTAATTGACGTCTCTAAGTGCGGCTTCAAAACTTCTATTCAAGACTGTTAATTACTAGAATTAGTTATAAAGTTGTGTGATAATTATATAGTATATTCGTAAGTTTATTAATTTAGGACACTTTGGGACCAAATACCAAGCTTTAATTATAATACGTTGATGAGATTTTATATATGTATACATAAAAGGTACTGTATGTATGTACGTATGTATGTGTATTTATATATATATATATATGTTATATGTATACCAAAAATATTTCTTTACATATTTAGTAAGGAAAAACATGGCAAATCACAATATTTTTGCACGCCGACACATACACAAAGGTTCGAGACTATATTTAGAATGTTTTCATTCAATTTAGACAAATATAGAGGCAGACGTAGCTCGGTGGCACAAGTGTGTGACTGTAATCACGATCATTGTGGGTTCGATTCTAATTTAGGGAATAAATAATTTCCATTTTCCCTGTCAAAATTTCAATGCCATTTATTAATATTAGATATATATTTTTGTACATAATTTGTGATTTACGCACGGTTGTGAGAATTTAGTCTTGTTTTAATAATAAATACTTTGTGTGTGTATCCATACGATACTGTATATTATGTACATATGTATAATCGGCTGCGATTGAAGAGAAATTAAATTATTATTTTCCTATATTTATGCGGTGATTTTATTTTTAATTTCCCTTTTTTAGTAATTAGCTATTCGTATTCGTCTTATGTGGAATCGATTCGATTTCGATTAAAGCAAGGCGAAAAATTACAGTAAATTAAAATTTTCATATTCTCGGTCTGGTGAAGATGAAAACTTTTTTATTTTTTATACGTTAAAGTAATAAATATTGTTTAAGTTAACTAATAGTGTAACCTATAAAAGCAGAGTGTACACCACTTGCACCAGTCAAGTGCTGCGTAGAATTCCCCCACTCATCGTCTTAAAAATCAGGCGGAAAGCGTGAATATATATTTTTTTTCAATAACAATAAAAGTTAAATCATTTTATTTCACTCTAAAGCTCTCCTCCCACTCACTAAATCTCAATTTCAACCTATATTAAAAAGAAAGCCCCAATTCTTAGATAGAATGTATAATAACAAAAATATTTTTTTAGTGTATGAGGATATTAATATATTTCAATTACGTGTGGCAACGTTATTATACTGACGTTTTTAAAATATTACTGATTTTAATACTATTAGTCGTTAAGTCGGTTCGAATCCGACTTGGGATAATATTAGACAAATAGAAAAAATATTATATCAAATATTTTGAGGACAGTTACAATATGGAACTTGTCTTAAAATTTCAAATAGAAAATCTTATTTGAGTCAGTCGTAGCGCAGCGGCACGAAGTGTGACTGTAAAACCGACTGGTTGTGGGTTCGATTCCCACTCGAGGAAATAAAATATTTACTTAAATTTATATTAACATTTCTTTGCTCTGGTGTCGAGGTTGAACACGGCGTTGAGTCCTGCCACTCAACACGCAATGCCTCCAGAATTCTGTAGAAAGTGGGGAACAGAGTGTTTTAACACTATGCTCCCTCTGCCTACCCTGCTGTGTGCGAGATACAGCGTGAAGCAAAAAAAAAAAATCTTATTTTTATTTAGCACAAAGTTCGACATTAAGCTCCGCTACTCAACATGTCTATCTCATTGATGAAAGCTCAAAAAAAGTTTTTTTTTATAATATAATTTTGAAAACTCAAATTAATGAGAATATAAATATTTTGTTACTGTTATCAATAAAAACATTCACATAACAAACCTTAAAGGTTATATTACCTTAAATATCAATCACATCCTATTTCATTGTCAAATACGTTTTTTTGTTTACCTTTTTTTTTGGATTTTAGTTTATTATAATTTTTTAGTTAATTTTAATTTTAATCTTTAACTAACAAATTAAAAAGCACTAGGTGTCAAAAACAAGCACCTACATATTAGCAATACAATAAATTAGCATAAAAACAGGTGTTGCAATTAAAACTGACCCCAACAGATGTATATAGGGTCCTAGCGCTATGGGATACCGCCACCCTAGCGTTTCCCACGACTTCCCTCCCTTACTGTCCTCATATTAAAAATATATCCTTCCCTTTCCTTATATCCGTAGGAAGGAAGGCAAAAACGTTATTTTTTGTACGCTCGTGTGCGTAAAGTGTGTCTGTGTTGGCATTTCAAATAACTTTATAAGTTACTTCCGCATTTTTTGGGGAGTTTCTAGTAGTTCATCAATATTTATAGACCTTTGCAGTTTTGAAGCTGCAATTTTATTCATATTTACGCTTAGACGTAAATGTAGCACTATAAGAATGTGGACTCGATTCCCAAACAGAAAATGCTTATATAAAAGTTATGTTTATAAATTAACTTGTTGTGCTTTGTAACTATGTAACAAAATTTAAGAAGTTCTTTGATTTTCACGATTATTACACATTTTAAATGACACTATTTTAACCGGATTAATCGCGTATATTTTGTACATTTATACATATTTGGAAACCCGACGTTTCGAACACTTTGCAGTAGTCCGTGGTCACACGTGGCGGTAGACTGAGGTGGCATTCGTCTGTCAGTTGACATAATTATTATATCAAACTAACTATACTGATATAATAATTATGTCAACTGACAGACGAATGCCACCTCAGTCTACCGCCACGTGTGACCACGGACTACTGCAAAGTGTTCGAAACGTCGGGTTTCCAAATGTATAAAAGTACAAAATATACGCGATTAATCCGGTTAAAATAGTTTCATTTAAAATTTAAGAAATTGAATATGACCCACTTGTATTCATTGTTATTAGTTGACTTAATAACAAAACAATAATATGGTATAAACGAGCTGGTCTCGTGATAGAGCCAGGACCTGAATAGTGGAACTCTTCAGAGATAGAGATTAGTATATTTAGCTGCGTAACCACCTAAACTTTGTCCTAAATAAATATCACATTTACAAAGAATATAATTCCACAATAGTACTATAATTTTAAAATGAATAAAATGATAAATAATATTTTTTCGTATTAAGAATAATAAGTATACCTAAGTAATATACATGTACATAAATATAACTCTGTAGAACTCACAGTGTTACGCTGTTAGAGAAAGAGTAAATTATAATTTTATTAATATGTTATCACAAACCATTTATTTTGCGAACCGGATAACGTGATATGAAAGAAGTCTTTATAAGTATGACAAAACTAGGGTAACCCTTATAAATTATCCCCCCATTAAGATTAGAACCCACAACAATCACCTAAAGCCACGTTCCGAATTGACAATTATATCACAATAGAACCAAGAATCGTTAATAGATAATGATAAGACACTCTGTTCCATGTTTTTCATAATATGTCAGACATTACGTGTTAAATAGTGGAGTTTGTGAGAAAATTTATTGAGTTGCGGAGCTTGTGACTGAAGTGAGAAAATGAATATAATGTAAATACTTATTTACGCCCTCTTGGAAATCGACCAGGCGCTCTGACCACTAAGAGCGCCTGGTCGGTTTCTAGTAGGCGCGGGTTCGAGTCCCGCTACATTCAAATTTTAATACGTTTTCTAAATAAGTATTTTCCTTTCCTACATGTGGAATAACAATTTAAAAAAAAGTTAAAAATGAATATAATGTACTCGTATATTACTCCAACTGGGAACCGAACTCACAACCTTCGCCTTTACAGTGTTATGTTGTGTCGTGTGCGCTATGGTATTCAAAACCAAGAATAGTCTATTCTATTTAATATTTTTTTACCATCTCTCACATCTTCTCTTTTCTTCTTAGATTTAAAATATTCAGTTTTCCACTTTCTGCCTAATTTCTGCTCATCGCGTATAGGTAGATGGGACAAGAGCGGACCATTCGCCGTTTGTGTAAATATAGCTATGAAGCTCTTAAGGTTCACTCAGTATAAAATGTTTTTTTTCTTTTATTAATGATGCCAATTTTTTTAGTCACTAAATCTTATCACTTAGACGAAATAATTATCTTGAGTAACAATTAGTTGTAGTGCCAAATTTCCTGACTACATAGGAAATTTGGCACTACAACTTGACATCCCCGGTCGAAGACCAGTAGGAAGACCCAAGACGAGATGGAAAGAAGTAGTGCTAAAAGATAAGGAGGCATGCAAGGTCACTGACGATGACGTCCACGATAGAGCGAAGTGGAGAAGCAAAATTAGGAAAGCTGACCCCACCACCATGTGGGATTCATAGCTAGGAAGAGAGAGAGAGAGAGAACAATTAGATATAGTAGATTAATATAATGAAAAGATCACAAGAGTCCATTTTTTTTGTTTTGGATTTTGGTTTTGGATTAGATTTTTAGTGAAGACAGTCAATTATTATTATCCTTTCGCTCTAATAACAAGACAAAGCGCGGCGTTAAGTCGAGACATTCTAAAAGCCCGAGGTAAGTTTGGCCTCAATCTTGTAATCGTTCAATACGAACCAGTCGTTTCTGAGAAAAGCGCGTTCAACTAAACAAACTTTTCAGCCCTATAATATTGGTATAGATATAAATACGTCTAAAATCTTATATAATACTCGATTTCAACATGTTAATATTATAATAACAGGCGAAAGCTCCAGAATCACAAATAATTTATCATAAGGGATAAATTATTCAAAACATTAAACACTCAAACAATTAGCCCACATACATACACGGTGATATGGTCGCTTTGTATAGAGATCAATAAACTTAGTGTAATGAATCTAGTGTAATGAATCTTGTATAATAAATGTACCTAATAGCACAGTAGTAGTAATAATTTTGTGTACAATTGTAATAAGTGCCGGTTGAGATTACTGTTCCCCAAGAACAACAAAATTTTCGAGACTACAAACAAGAGCTTACGTGACACTCGACACACAAACAAAAAGATAATTTACAATATTATATAGTAGATATTATATTGAACAAATATTGGCCATTTCGTACTCTATGTTAGTAATGTAAATTGTTTGTTTAAAAACAACAAACTTAGATAAGGAAATTTTGAAAGGCTAAATTCAATCAACATTCTTGCAATCTTAGAATATTTTAAATATGTTTATTAGTAAACTATATTACAATGTGCATTTCATTTTATTGACCTTGAGGTCCCAGTGAGCTAGTTGAAAGCGTCTGACATCAAACGTTATTGTCGTGGGTTCGATCCTTACTCGAATTTTAAGATATATTCGGTGTACGTCGTTCCTTCTTCTCGTGAGGCGCTGCGTTAAGTGTTATCACTAAACAGACAATGAAAATAAAAAAAAGAGTTCGGTTTAGCTTCGCGCTGTATCTAAAATAATTTATTATTATTTTTGATTTTAATTCCAAATTTTCATTTACAGATTTTTTGGAAACGCCTGAATACTATTTCAAAACAGTATTTCATAAACCCGTCCAAGAGCTCTAAACTAATTATATAGTATACATCAAGAGTCCATCATATTCCCTTGTAGCACAATGGTACATATGGTTTTTTATGATTATTTCTTACATTTACTACTCATGGGCTGTACATTTTGTCAAATACATTTATATTTCTATAAACTTTACTTAAAATTAGACTTATAAGATTATACAGACACATTTTCTATATTTATATATAACTTTAAAAGAATCCAATTGTTTTTTAAGTTACCAATTTGAATGTACTGATATAATCTAAAACACTACAGGAATAAATAAAATGAATGAATGTAATATATGTGATATGGCTGATAACTCTTCTGATAGATGTTAAGTTGTGCCAACGCGCAATGTCGCAGCCGTAGAAGTGTCTCAACTCTACTTTCCCTCTACTCTACCTACCCTGATATGCAGGAAAATGCTTTTCTTTAGAATTCTTTTTTATTTTTTCTCTTAACTGACAAAACTAAATCAGTAACCAAAAACACACCGAATATTTTTTTTTACTTCACACAATACTTTTAAAAACTATTAAAAAATATAATAAATATTTTTGCGACACTAATTAGGTATTTAGAAACCTGTGTAACTGGTTTACGGATTTGGGTGTCTCATACAAAAGATATTGCCGATTGTTGAATGTACATACTAGTACGTAGGTATTGGAATATTGTATAGAAAACTACTTTTGTGTTTCCATATGTAATACTAATACAGATTGGTGGTATTTGAACCCGCGATTTCTGAAGGAAGATTTTAAAATTAATCAATGGAAATTGTAAAATGGGAAAATAAAAATAATTTAAATACTCTCATTCTCTTATCTCATTCATTCAATTCTCATTCTCCCAAATGGAAATTAAACCTGACATGACATTGACGATGTCAACGCCGCCCTTTATCTTGTATAACCAGAGCGAGCAAATAAAAAAATCAATACCTCGAGTGAGAATAGAACCCACCATCATAGTGTTAAGAGTTAGACGTTGTCATAAAAAATAAATTATTATCACCATTTACGCTAAGCTCGGAGCTACTTGTCCAACAAAGCCTCAATGGCCCGCACGTGCTCTATTTTGACTCTACTTACAACAACTACAAATGATAAGGGCTGCAAAAATTACAAAAAAACCTGTTTTTTTTTCAAAAACGTATTATATTCTATTTAGTTGACAAAAATATTATAATTGCATCCTGAGTATTTGTTTGAAAACTTGTTCTGTGGCTTTTTTAGTGCGGAAATGTGAAGCTTTTAGTTATTTTTTATTAAATTCACGCTGCATCCCGCATATAGCAGGATAGGGAGAGGGAACTTGGTTAGGGCACTCTGATTTCCACGCAAGCAATTTCCGAAGCATTGCGTGTTGATCGGGTGAGCTGCACGTCACGCTTTGTATTGTTATCAAAAAGAGGAAATGAAAATATATATATTTTCATATTCATTTCATTATAAGAGGAAATGAAAATATAAATAAAATTTGGAATTTATTCCCCCAAGAGGGAATGGAACCCACGTCCGTTGTATTTTATGTAAGACACTGCGCCATGATGGCCTCAAGTAGTCAGTAGATTGCGTTAAATTCATTTTATTTTCACATTTCAGTGCGACCCTGCGCCTGGTACACCTACATGTAGTTAAATTACATTACCTAAGTCTAAGTCTAGGTGTTTTATTCAATATTACAAATTGCTTCAATCAAATTTCTGTACCAGTTTCACGTTTAAAATTAAGATATAGCGAATACATCTAGAGATGTTGGTCGTGTATCTGATATTTTTTTATCTTCACACTCTATCCCGCACATAGCAGTGTAGGCAGAGGGAACCTGGGAACCTAGAGTTATAACACTCTGTTCTCACTAAGACACTTAAACTACTCATTTACCTTACTCACTTACCGCCCATGTTTGACAATTAATAAGACGAATATGAGAAATAACTCGATATGTTTAGTAGTAGACAGTTTCCCTCAGCCATCTTCCATTTCCATTATCAGACCAGCTCGATGGTACCATCACCTTGTATTGTCATCTAATCTACATATAATTGTCAAGTTGTAATAATACATCAAGTCAAGTTCCATGTTGATACAATATTTAGATGTGCGTGTAATTCTGTTCTGTTCGGCAGAAAGTGGGAAACGGAGTGTCTTAACACTAGGTTCCCTCTGCCTACCCTGCTGTGTGCGGGATACAGCATGAAGCTAATTTAATTTTAATTTTAATTCTGATTGTTATATTGTATTACATAGTTATTTTGTTACAGCTCGGTCTAATAAAAGGGTTTTAAAAAAAAAGTCAAACAAAAAAAAAAGAAAATCAAATCAAAAATTCTCGTATTCTTACTTATTTCATTATTACGTATAATGGAAGCTTTTTTTAATATGTTCATTTGACAATTCATAAGTGTATTTGAATAAAGAATATTTTGAATTTGAATTATATAAATTGGGTTCGATCCCCACTAGAGGAAATGATATATTTAATGTTTTCATTTCCCCGCTCTAGTAAAGAGGAAAAGCGCGACGTTGAGTTCCGCCACTCAACACGCAATGCCAAATGTTATGATTTAGTATATTTTTTATTTCTTTTTCGCCTCTGGAAGACAAAACGCGGAGATTATTTTCGCCAATAACACGTGATGACTCAAAAATTGAAAGTAAATTTGAAAAAAACGGTCTCAGCACTAAGCCGGATATTGTGTGTGTTTTTTTTATTTAATTTATGTAATCTGTCATGTTTTAAAAGGTTTATAATAAAACAAAAATATATGTATTTGAGAAACTATATTATAAATTTATTTACAATATAATATGATAAAGTACTGTAGTATTAATATTAATTATTAACTAATTCTAAATAGAATTTATTTGAGATCAACATGTATATATATACAAAACCTACAAAGCCTACAACCTACAAAGTATATATATACAAACTTAAAGAATATCACAAGAACTTTGGTATACTCTATTATATTCATTTATTTACAGTTAAAGTAATTTAATCTGATATTTTATGTAAAATTACAAGACTTATCTGCACAGCTGAAGATTGTGGGTTTTTTTATATATGAGAGATGGTATACATAAGAGCAGTCTCCTCTTAGTGAACCTTAGGGCCCCTGGCTGAACTTGAATTTGGCAAGGATGCCGTTTAATACAATACCACTCAACATGGGCAAAAACCTAAAGTGTTACAACTACGATGTGGTTACTAATACATACTTTAAAAAAAACATAATAAGCAAATAAGAAATGTTTGTCAATTGACACGATATCTACTCGACCATATGATGATATAATCACGATATACATGCTACCTGTTAGTGATTAATCACTGTTTTCCAGCCTACCACTTTTGCCCTAAGTAGGAATCGAACCCACGATAATCGTGTAATATCATTTTCACAACTTAACGAAATCCTAACATAAACTGAATGTATATATAAAATTAATTAGTATAACAAACTTAGTAAATGCTATATCATGTTTTTACTTCTAACTTCTAATATATAATTGAAATCTATTTATAGAATATACATTATGAAAAGAGTTCGTTTTCATAACATTTGACCTTTAAATAATAAGCTAATGTTGAAAAAAGTATACAAGCAATTTAGAGATTATATTAAGAAAAGAAAATATTATTGAAATGGCGTGGTCGTGTAAATAAATATAAGGTTTCATTTGCGGCTTCGACCGCTTCATCATAAGTAAATAAAGATTTGTATGACATCTGACACATTCTGAATGTAATACGTTATAAAACACGTCACTTAACTTTTTAAATAGAACTTAAAATAATAAATATAATAAAAAAAAAATTGATACATTTCTGTAAAATACTTCATATTAGCTCCATCATTTCCAACTTCTATTGAATATAATTAAACCTAAGTTCAAATATGTATATAAAAAAATACCTATTCAAGATTCATATTCCCAATCATCACGATCAAAATGAAATCCTTTACCTAAAAAAATATATTAAAAGTAATAAATCCTAGGTCTACTTTAAAAACTAACTTACAAAGTACTGACTAACTCTAAACTTTCATTAATCATATTCTGAGCTTTCTCATCTTCAGCGTCAGGGTCGAAGTCTAACAAGGTGTATTCAGTATGGATACTGCTACTATCCTCACTGTCGTTAACGTTAAAATACGTTACTGTCGCGTAACAGACCGGCCTGGACCTAGATGGGCTAGATCTCGTAGAGTCGTAGGCTGAATCAGATCTTCCTGAGCATATAGAATTATTATAACTTTGTAAACTTTCATTGGTAGAGTCGTAGCTGTTAAAGGTGTTATAATAGGTATTGTCGTAGCATTCACTGGCAATGTGTACGGTGGGTACAGTGTCTCGGCAAGGGCAGAAACTTTGGACGTCTATTTCGGATGTGGCGTCCGTAGTGCCGCTGTACGATGGTGACCGGACTAAAATTGGTGACACTTTGTTTCTTGTGCTCTTCCGGTTTTTGTTTCGCTTGAATAGCTTGAAGGCCTGTAAAAAAATATATTTTTAGTATTTTTGGTAGGTATATTTTATATGTGAGCGGTACAGAAAATGGAGGATGGAAAGGGAGTATAAGGAGGAGCGCTAAGAGAGGACTTTTTCAAATTGCCAAGAAAACAGCCTTTTTAAGCAAACATTGAAAGAACAAGTAATTTATTTTCACTTTCACATAAATAATTCTAAATCTCAAACATAAATTTGGTTACAAAATATTATTCCAGCAAATTTCCAACTAAGCTCATATAAAGGATATCAGCGCCAGATGTGGACCTTTTATTGGTAGCCGGTTAATACATATCCCTATATGTTCGAGAATTTGTGACACACACATTTTAAGGAAAGCTATAGTACGGCGTTTACCGCAACTCGTAAGACAATGCTTAATTTCAATAGAAATTTAAAAAGTTTATATCACATTTCGGGGTAGAGCGGAGAAAATATTGAGTATTAATTAGCAAAAAGTAAACATCAGGCACAACACATAAATCTTTTCAGCTTTACACTTTACTAGACAACCTAGATTAAGCTACTCCATTATCCACTTTCCGCATATTGCTTGGGCCATTGCTTTTTAAGCGGAACTCAACGCGGTGAAGAATCACAGACATACTATATGTCATATATAGATATGTTATAATATAATATAAATATTTTTTTGATTAGTGATTGTACCCACAGCTATTTTGAATAAACATACATATTATGTATGTCCACTAAGCCAAGACGGTGTTTTTAGGGATATTAATATAACTAGCTGTCACCTGCAGCTTCGCCTGCGCGGTCAATGGAAAATAATTCTGTGACTGGAGGTACAGTGGCTAACATAGAAATAACATAATGTAATAAGTATGCCTTTCTCGAAAAATTGTCTATACAACACAAAAAGATTCTTATAATTCGTAGTTCCTAAGAATAGCGCGTTCAATCAAACAAACTCTTCAGCTTCATTGTATTAGGGCTCATTTTCACTGGTCGTTAACTCAACTAATGAAAGCCTGTCCATATATGTCATGCGGGTATTTCCCGAACGTGGCCTAATAACCTATGAAATTCATCGGTTGGTGCGTGAACGGGAACCTCCCGTACCCCGCATGCCGCCTTATCGCCTACTGAAAATGATTAAAGCATGGTGTCTCTGCAGCATGAACAAATGTCTCCCTCACCCCGAATACTATGTTGTAACGACTATTGAAAATGGGCCCTTAGTGTAGGAATATAGATAGTGAAATCTGATCTACACTTTATCTAACCAGATAATTAGGTCAATAGGTTCCCAAAGTGGCGTTAAGTATTTGGAGCGGTTATCGATTGAACGATAGCGTCAATTAAAGTATCTATTTATTTATATACTAGCGGCCCGCCCACGGCTTCGCCCGCTTAAAATACATGATTATTGATTTAAGCAGAATTGATTGACAACTATAATAAAATAAAATAAATAAATAAATCAGCTTCACGCTGTATCCCGC